>VWZU01012044.1:41695-89573 GCA_013397095.1 Sterrhoptilus dennistouni | reverse complement strand
GGGTTTGGGGCTCTGTGGGGTGGGGGACAGATCTGGGAGGCAGTGAGACTTGGGATTGCCAGTCAGCAGGCAGGACAGTGGCTCTGTCATGAAGAGGGGGGGAAGGAGGGCTGAGAGGATATTTATGTGTGAAAGGCTGTCAAGGCTGGAAAGATGAAAATCTGTTGTGCTCTCCCAGGGCTCCTAACTTTCTCCCCTCCAGGCAGCTGGCAGGATTTCTCTAAATATTTGAGACGGTAAAGGGCTTAAACTGGATTATTCCTGGACATGAGCAATTATAATTGTAAATGCACCATTATCTGAGCACTCTCCTGGTGCTGTTTTGGCACTGATGTGTGACACAGTGACAGGGAGGGTGCAAGGGTCAAGTGCAAGGTAAGGAGAGCCCTTCCCTGGGACCTCTCTGGCTGGTTTGCAGCAGACCCAACCTCCCAGCAGACATCCCTTGCAAGGCCTCTCGTTCTCCTTGTCCCAGATTTGCAGGAAGAGCTCCCAGATGCCTCAGGCTTCAATAACTTCATTGAGTAGCAACTGTATTTATTAAATGGCTAAATACCCATTAGGAACAAGATAAACCCAGTGCATTTTGCTGTGTATGAGTTTCAGCTGGAGCTTTCTGGATGTGAATATAGTTCTAAGAAGTCTTGGATGGTTTTTTGGAACAAAGCTCAGTGTTCTGGTTTTCTCTGATGGATCTCAGAAAACTCTGAGGGTGCTGGTCCAAGGGCTATTCCAGTTGAAAGAAACACAGGGCAGACGTGGCTGTACAGACAGACACACATAGAGTTGCTGGGGAGGAGCATGGCAGGTTGAACTGTGAATCAAAAGCAGAAGGAAACTGTGAGACCCAGCATGCAGAGCCCCTCTCTCCAGAGGGGGACAGGCTGGCAGAGGAGGCAGGTCCCAGCTGAGCCTGTCCCAGGGGCCTGGGCTGGGGCTGGGGCTGCCACCATGGGCAGGACACAGTGACTGTGGAGCTGGTGTCAGCCCCAGGGGAGGGTTGAGGGCCTGAGCAGGGCATGTGCTGCAGCAGCAGGAGGTGCCCCAGAAGCACTTTGCCTTTATGGTTTCATATATAAAGGGGATGGAGTGTTAAAAGAACCTGATGTTTGGAAAAACGTTTGTATTTCCTTGTTGAATTTAAGTGGTCTGAGTGATTGGCAGCGTACTGTTAATAGGGAAGTCAGTCTGTTGGGGACAAAGCAACATCCCTGATCCTGACAGCAAAGGGTGTGCTGGAGGGAGGTGTGCCACACAAAATCATTTCCCTTCCTGGAGCCAAAAGGTCATGAATTTACCTCCTGCCTGGCTTCCAGAGAGATCCCTGTGTTCCTGTCATGTGGAGGAGAACAGATCAGAGGATGTTCAAGCGGGAGCTTGGGAGACTGCTGATTTATGAGCCTCTTAAATGAAGTGTTTGCATATTGTGGTGTGGGAAGCAGGTAGCCAGTAATCACCCCCCACGCACTCAGCATCCTCAGCATCTCTCTAGCCCCTGGGAAAACAGCTGCCTTCCATTTCCAGCAGTACCAACCATGTATCTTCCATGTTCCCTGCCTGAAAAAACAGGAAAAAGATGATGTGTGAGCATGCAGAGTGTCAGAAGAGAGCATCTACTTGTCTGGAAAGCTGGGCAAAAAACATCTGATACAATTTTTGCTATGACTTCTGCTGGGAAAATGAGGTCAGAGTTTAGCCTTGTGATGAAATAGCTTTCAGGACCATGTGAGGCTTAATTGCAGATCTTTAATTAGCTCTCCAGCGTGGCTCATTCCTCAGCAAAGGGTGTCACTGGCGTGGGCAGAACAACAGGAGAGCAGCAACATGGGGCCACCAGTATTTAGGTTAAAGCTCAGCACACGTGCAAGATAGAGTTCCCTTCACAGGAAGGGTTGATGGGAACAAAGACAAGACACCTTCAGCATGTCCCTTGAATATCTGGTGCCTTGCTGGGTGTTTGAAAATGGTTTGAAGTTAAGGTGTCGATAAAATGAAAGCTTCATAAAACAATGCCAACAAAAATAAATGAAATCCTTTTATCTGATTCCTTGCTGGTCCCCTGAGGTTCATGAAACATGGGATGGGGGACTGCAAGGTCATCTGCAGAGTAAGCTGGAAAGGCTTTTTTTCTCTCTGCATGAGCAGCTAACTGGAGCATGCCAGAGAGTGTTTACGGCAGGATTTTGGCTTCACAATGGATTAAAAGATTTTAAAATCCATCTGCAGAATATCTTGAACTTTAAGGTTGTTGTGTGCTCAAAATAACGTTAGTCCTTTAATGTTTGATGTGCTGGAAGCCTGGAGGGGAATCAAAGAGTTTGAAATGGTGGGAGAAGGGGAGACAGGGGAGACAAAGTTTGCTCTGTCTCTGGATAGAGCTATTGCTCCATCTTTTCAGAGATTCATTTGAATTTGGGAAGCCTCTTTTTAAATCCATATTTCAGCTGATTCTCATAATTATTCAGAAATATCATGAGAATTCATTCCACAGTCCCAAATGCATCACTGCCTGGGGAAGAGTTAAGTAATGGGTAAGAGTGTGAGCCAGCATCTTCCAGAGGCTCAGGGTGCTGCTGCCATGGGTGGATCTCACTGAGGTGACCTGGGGTGTGGAGGTGTCCAGTGCTGTCACCCAGACCCACTCCAGGACAATTCCACTCCAGCCAGCAGCTCCAGGGGAGCACAGAGCTGAGTATCTTGGCCTCAGCCAAATCACTTTTTTATTGCCTCAAGGAAGAAATCAACTGGTCCTCCCTTTAGTGAGAATCACATCAGAATTCTGCTCAGCACCTGCGGGTGATGGGCTCCCACCACTGTGGGCTCTGGTTTTGGTTTACGCCGCCATCCAATTCAGAGAATTAATTTTCAATCCAACAAGATTGAACTGTCTGAGCCCCCTCCAGCCCCTCTAAGCAGTTTCTGAAGAAAGCTCTGCTGACACAGGGAATGCCATCACAGTGATGCATGAATTGTCAAAGAAATTAATCTTCTGTTAGTCCCCACTTCCTCTGTCTTCCTTAAAGCAAGTGGCAGGTCTTGATTTTCTTCAGTGTGCAGCCAGTAAGGCCTGGAGGACTTTGACCCTTCTGGCAGAACATCCCAGAGCTTTCCCATGTCTCAGTGAACAGGCAGAAACCTCTGAGCATGGTGTTATGGCAGATTATTGCCCTGCCATCTTCATTTAAGTCTCATTGCTACAGAAAAGCTTTCAGAAGCTCCTCGGAACTGGTGACAGCTGTGGCAATGGCAGGCAGCTTTTGCTATGGGTAGTGGCCATTTCAGACAGGTTTGTCACTATTTTTAGGTAGTTTTTATAGGAAGTAATGCAGTTAAGGGCAGAATCTGAATCTTACCAGTCCCAGATTTTTTTTTTTTTCTCTCTGGGCTTTTTCCATTTTTGTGAGGGTTTGCTGCATCCTTGCTCAAGTTTTCAGGAAGACAGCAACAAGAAAATCCAGGATGTGGGACCACCTGTAATCTCAGGTGAAACAGCAGCGTTCAGTACTGCTTCATACTGTACAGCCAAGGCAGAAAAAGCAGGGAGGACCATTTTTACTGACTAGGAATACCAAAGTTGGAAGTGTCTTTGTAAAAAGTGAGATCAGAAAAGGCAACTATAATTGACATTTGCTGTGTAGAAAAATATTGGTACTCTAAGGAGGAATTGAGGGTCAACACAGGTGGTTTGCCAAGCCCCTGCAAATTGTACTCTTGACTCTGTTGCTTAACTTTATTTCTAAGTTAATTCTGTAGAAACAAATCTCTTAATGTTCACGTGTTTGCACTGCTCTTATAAGGAATATGTGTCTTTAAAATTCCAGGCAATGTTATGGTAAAAGTCATTATTACAATGAAATTACACTAATATAAACATTTATGTTAGGTTGTAATTGTTGAAATTTCAGCAAGTCATTCTGGTTTGTGCCCAGCCTGTAACATGAAACACTTCCCTGGTCACAGCTCTTTCTTGCTTATGGGACCAATAAATGAATTCACATTAGCAAGTTAGATAAACCCTTTGAATGTGTTATTGATGCAAACAAATGAGGATTGGGGCTCTAGACAATACCTAATGAAGCTGACTCGACACAGGCTGTTCCTGCTGAAGGGTGCCACGGCTCAGAGCAGGAAGAGTGGTGCCTGTTTCATCCCATAATTATCCTGTGCCTGACACTCACTTTGTATGTTCCTTGGCTGGGCATAAAGCTGGGGGCATCGTGATAAGGAATTAATTGCTTGGGATCCACTGGCAGCAATCAAAGAAAGCTCTCAATCAGCTGATGGTTTGTGACTGTATCTGCACTTTGATCTCCTTGTAGGCTCAGGGTGTTGACTCCCCCAATTATTTTCTCTGGTAAATATTGCTAATCAGGAGGTCTTTTAGAAAAGGTTTGCCCCTTTTCTGGAGATGGTTGCTTTTTTCAGCTGCAGGCCCAAATTGGTGCTAAATAACCTTAGTTAAGCCCTGCTCTGTAAAGCTGAATTGTAAATGAGATGTGCAGTGTTGAGTCAAGTACCAGTGGAAAAGTTGCAGCAGGACATGATGGGAAGTACCTTTAACCTCCTGGAGAACTGAACATTTCCCTTCTTAACCAGAGAAAACCTGGGATCCAGAGGTTACTCTCCTCTTAGCCTGAGGAGGGAGGCATTCCCAGCTTAGGACTCACTCCAGGAAACAGGTAAGATGCTTTGCACTGCAGTGTGGGGTGAAGCTGCTACAGGTGCTTCAGCACGTCTGGTACAGTTCAGCATCAGGTGCAGAATGGAAAGAATGCTTGGATTAGCATTTTGGAGTTGCTCTTTACCAGTTGCTCATTACTTGCCCTGTTACAATGAGTTTCCATTTACATTTTTTACCAAAAGGCAACTGTGAAAAAGCCCTTGGACTAAACTGTCTCTGTGGGGGGTAAAGCAACCTCCAGTAGATTTTAATGGGTTCTTGTCAAATTACTGAAGAAATAAATCCAAGTGCTCTTGGAGACTGAATGTTTCTTGTTAAACTCTCCAAAAAAGAATAGGATTGATTTGGAAATGTCACTTGTGGTTTAAAAGCTCGAAGGTGAGTACATCAAGCTGTAATTAGCAGTAGCTGATTTTTCTTCTATTTACTCCTTGTGGTCTGTGTGAAAATGTGATGCCCAAGTGATTACTCCCACATGCAGCACTGACCGTGTCCTTGCTGAGGGACTGAGACTGTGCAGCCAGGAGAGAGAGGGGTCATGCTGTGCCAGTTTCCAATATTAGGAAATAGGAGTGTGAAATGCCTCTGTCATATCCACCCCAGAGCCAAGGGGACAGCAGACTCCAAAAGGAAGAGGTGAGGTGTCTTTGCTGGGGAAGCACTGAAGGAGAGAAATTCTGTTTGTGTTTCCCTGTCTGATGAAGATGGGCAAGATGTGTGACAGGCCCTTTGCTCAGAATCCCTGGGACAGGAGATGGGGCTTTGCATGCTGCTGTGGTTTTGCATCCTCCCTCTCAGTTTCGCCTTCTCATTCGTGCTTTGAGCATTGACCTTCTTCTATCCTGGGCACTTCCTTTCTGGGGAGAATGCACATGTTATTGTTCCTTGCTGTATTAGCATTTGCCTGTGTAGTTGGTGCTTTCCAAAATTAGATGTGCTACAATAAAAAGTCCGGAGTTACTGCCCTGATTTGAAGAGGCTTTTTAAAGAGGTCTTCTGCCATTGGAAGGCAATCTTGCAGCAATTAATTACAAAATTACATTTCAGGTGAACAGTGCTCCTTATCTTAGAGATTAATTCTTCTGGAAATACCATCTTTCATCACACTAGGTATTACTTTTGAAATAAACTCCTCTTTTTCTCAAAAATAGAATGTGAGCCTATAAATAGAAATCATATTGTGAACTCAGATTTAAACTGAAATCACTGATGTAAAGTACTCAAGATACAGTCTTTGAAAAACGCCTGATTGTGATAATCCCATGGTGTTAGAATTATATTGTGCAGCCCAAGGTTTGAAAAGACCCAGGCTCTCCTTTTTTTCAGCTGCAGTAAGTGCACCCATTGATCAGGCTCACCCGGTCCATTCTCTGTCCTCTGTGCCCTGATGATGTGCATTTCTTCCGCTCCCATTATCTTTGTTGAATTTGAATAAGATTCAATTTCCTGATGTAGAAAGCTCTTTGCACCTCGCAAGTTATTATCCTCGTAAATGAGGACACATTCATTCTGTCCTGGGTAACTGGACAAAGGGACAAGCCAAGGGTGCCCCCCTGTTGCTGGCAGAAGGCAGATGAGGTGTGCTGGTGCCTGGCAGGTCTGCGCATGTCCAGCTGTATCAGCACCTGGGACTCCTCCTAGTGAGTGTCTGGAGTGTGCTGGAAGGCTCTGCTGAGGTCACAGGGGACAGAAGGGGATGCCTGCCTGTGGTGCACATCACAGCTTGGATTCTTTGAGTGGGCTAAGGAGCACCTGCACTGGGTCTTCCTTGTGTCTGCAGTAAGAGGTCCCAGGCTTCCTGTGCTTCATCTCGATGATTTCACCTCAATTTCCATTTCCACTGTGATACTATGAATGCGTGTGAATCCCACAATAAGTATTTATGGCAGCTGAGGTCAAGGCAATGTTGGTTGCTGTGCCTGGAGCAGAAGAGAGAAACTTCTCAGTTTTGCTGCTGCTACCAGAGCCTGATCCTTTCCTGTGGCTCCTTACCTGACCTTACTCCTTGTGCTGACAGAGTCAGGTATAGCCAGGCCAGGGAAAAAGGGCAGTGAAGGAGGCAGCCCTGGGCTGGTGGCTGCAGCTGCGGCATCGCTGGATCTGGAGCTGGGGAAGGCAGCATGGTGCAGGCTCCTGCTTGCTGAAGCTGTGGGCCCTCACTGCCAGCCCTTCAGTGCCAAACTGGAGAGATTCCTAGAAACCACTTCCCAGTTTGAATTCTTTTTTTTTTTTTTTTTTTAAGGGAAAACCCCATCTTGAAACACGTGAGAGCTGAATGTAAGCTGCAGCAGGAGAATACTGATGTTCCTCTGATGGGAGCAATGCAGCATATGGGCAGCACAAGGCTCAGTGCACCTGCAGGGAGCAGACAGCAATATTAATGCCTTCTACGTCTGCTGAGGCAATTGCTGGAAAAATCCTTCCAGGAGTCCTTGCTTATTGGCAGGGCAAGAAGGATTTTTGGAGCAGGAGGGTGTGTGCTTGGCAGTGTGCTCCACCCATGTGCCTGCAGGTGCTGCCTCCTTTGGGCCCCAGGGCTGTGTCTCACCTGTGCTTGGCCCTCAGTGCTGGCTCTGCAGCACTGGGGACACCTCTGGGGACAGTGTCACTGCACACAACAGCCAGGCTGTGCTGTGTCATGCCAGCCACTGTGCAGAGCCCTGTGTGCCCTTTTCCCTGCAGTGCCAAGCAGGAGAGTCAAGGGTGCATCTGTACTGTAACCAGCAGCTTTTTCGGTGATGCAACTACAGATCCCATGGAAGAGTCACTGGGCTATGGCAGGATACACTCAGCCCTGTGTGCAGATTCTTGCATCCCTCCATCCCAGTGGCACGTCACCCTGCTGTCTCCTTCCCAGGCCTGGCAGCTTCCTGTGAAGGCTCTGACAGTGTCCTTGCAGAGTCCTTCATCCACCAGCGTTTTTCTGGTGCTGCTCTGGTGACATAATGAGCCTTTGTCAAGGAGTCAATCAGTTCAGAGGAGGAATGGCTTGACCCAGGTGATAAGCAGTGAGTTGCTGCCTGGGGCAGAGCAGGGGGGTGCCCACAGGTGCTGAACATTTTCAGAATCCTGGTGCTTTGGCCAATCTTTCACTGCCATGGCTGGGAAACAAACAATCAGTGCAGAGAGTCAGGAATTGCTGCAGCCTTTTCTTGCTAAATACAGGTTGAAGTGCTTAACAGGAAGAAGCATCTTGAGTTCCCCTGGATAAAGCAAGGCTTCTCTGTTTCCCAGCTGCTGACATCTGGTTTCCCACTGGTGTCCTTGCAGCCACTGTCATCTCAGGAGAGGCTGCAGAGATGATGTTGCAGAGAGGGACCAGGTCTGCCACGGCTACAGAGGACAAGCTCTTGGTGCCTGCCTTCTTAGTTTCTGCTGCCTTAGCCGTTTTTAGGAAAGAAATCTACTTTAGGCAGCCATTGTTCAGTATGTTTTATGGTATTTTGCCCCGGTTTGAGTGCATGAAGTTACTAAGCTTTTTAATTCAGCACTTTTCCTGTGTAGCTGGGTGACATAACTCAATCTGAGCCTCTGTAGCAGCAGAGTGAAAAAGTTCCCCCAAGCTGGGGAACCTTGATCTTTGGTTGGTACCACAAAACTCCTGACAGGTTTGCTCAGCTGCTCTGGTGTGTTGTGCTGTAGCAAACCTGAGACTTTGCCTTTTCCAGCTCCTTTCTGGTACCCAACCTGTGCACACCTGAAGAACAGCTTGGGGTGTGCCAGGTGTTTGTTCCCCTGGTCTGTTTTCAGCTTGTTAGTTGTCTCAAATGTCTTTATGTCTTTATTTTTTACCCCCTCCCCATGACAAGCAATGAAGCCACCTTCAAGAGTGTGAGTCACTGACTGTGGCATCCACCATGTTGTGCCAGTGTGGTATTTAGTGAGGAAAGGATTTTTTTACTCTCCCACCTCTGTATTCACAGTTGTTTCCAGCCCTTGGTTTAGAGGCACAAATGTGATGAATGTATGCAGCTTATCCATGAGTAAATCTCCGTGCCAATGGCTCCCAGTTGGGAAGACACTGGTGACAGTGCTGTTCCTGAGTTGTACAGAAGGGACCAGGTGTTGAGTGTTGACAAAATCTGCCCTAGTTACAGCTCAGAGCTCAAGTTTGAAATCAAAACCCTTTATGGTATTGCTCAAAGCAGAAGTCCAATTCTGCTGGTTCCTGTAAGACCCTGGAGGACAGACCTGCCTCTTGTGTGGATCCCCTGAGGGGAGGGGCAGTGGTGTCATGGAGGAGGGTCAGAGTGATGCCAGTGCCACATCTCACAGCAGCAGCCTGTCTCCTCCAGCTCTGAGGAACAGAGTTGCAGTGATGGTGCTTTGGGAAGGCTCTTCCCAAGGTGTTCCCCTGCCCCGTTGGAGGCTCCACATCACATCCCCTCCCTTGCAACGCCTTGGTGTTTGAAGAGGGAGCGTGAGGCTGCCCTGATTAAAATTTAATGAGGCTTGGTGTTATTGAGGGCCCTTTAGTGTCATTTCTGCACTCATTGGCAAATAAATACATCAGCTGGTGGTACGGGGGTGAGCCCTGTCCCTGCCAGCTGCCTGGGTGGCCATGGGGCTGCTTCTGCTGGAGATGATGGGTTGAGAAGAGAGCAGCTCGGGGCAAGGTGGGCAGCTGGGTGCCCGTTCATTTTCTCTCCAGCAGCTGCTGGAGCAGTGGTTCCCTTTTATTTGTTATTTGCATACTTTAGCCATTGGAATTGAATTTGTGCCCATTAAAACTAAATTAGTGCTGCCTGGAATTCTAAATAGGCTCTGGCAGAGCAGCCCATTAAGTCTATCGGAGCAGGTTCTGCAGATGCCTCCTCCACAGGCACACTATGTGACTGGGAACCACTGCAAAACGTGGATTGTTTGCATGTTCCCAGGGATAATTGGAATGCTGATAGTAGAGTCAGTGTACTAAAATTTTGAAAGTCATCAGCATGGCTCAGAGCTGGGCTTAACTTAGTCTGCTTCAACCAAAGGTGTGCTGCAAATGTCTCACCAAATTGTTTTGCAATTCCTTGGGCTTAGTACTGTCTTATTGCCATGACCTCTGTGCCCTGTTCCCTTGTGTGAGCCTCTGGCTCAGCTCGGGCAAGCCCACTGGCACTTTTCGAGGTTGTTCTGATCCCTGCCATTTCTTCCTCATCCTCCTGACAGCCCTTCTGCTCTTCGGGGTTCCCACTGGTTTTCCTAAGACTGGCTGCTTTGACTTTGAGTGTGGAACTCTCTTGGCAGGGACCCCAGGAGCAGCCCTGGGCCCTTGCCTCCTCAAGGATTGCTTTGTGCTTTCTTGCCAGCCCTCGTCCCCACCCCATGCACTGGGTCAGTCTCAGCCCTTTCCTGGAAGAAGCTCAGGACCCAGGTAGCCTTGCCAGGGCTGGCAGCATGGCTTGCCCAGCAGGTCTGGGAGTAAATGGACTTTGTGTTCAACTTGCTATTAAAATTATCTCTGTTGTTTGGTAGTCTCTAATGAGAAAAGAGAAAATACTCCTGAGCAAAATGGTGCGTCTTGCTTGCACATAGGGGAATTCAATTTAAAGCTTATATTTTGCAGGAAAAAAAAACCCCAACATGTTCAACCAGCCAGAGATTCTACAGCAGAGTTTATGAAACCAGACTTGGCTTCTTGGTCCTGGTTCCAGACAGGATTCTCAAATTGCTGTTGAATTATGTATTGGCTATCTTAAATGATTATGAAATAAGTGAATCACACTGGTGTTTTTCCAGTGTTAGGCACTTCTCAGCAGTTTTTACTCAAGACACTTCCTCGGCATGCCTCCATCAGGCCCTTGGGTTCAGTTTATTTTGCTTGTCTGCGTGTGTGGGTCTGTGCAGGATAAAACAGCCAGGAAACTTCCTTGTTTGAGCCCAGGGAGATTGGTTAGCACTGCACAGACACAGACATCCCTTCTAGGTTTTCTTCCTTCTGGAGCTACATCTGTTCCTGGGGTGTCCAAAGAGGCTTTGAGGCCCTCTAGGCCAAGATATTTCTCTCAAATGTGTTGCAGTGCCACTGCAGCCCTTCTGTGCCAGTGCCCCACCAAGGCGGGGTGACCCACCATCGCTTCAGGTGTCCAATCTCCATCTTGTGGTCCTTCCTTATGTAATAATAAACCCCACAATACAGGCACTGCTGTGCAGTCAATAAATTCAGCTGCTCTGCTGAGCCCAAGCATGACCTGCCCAGTGCCCTGTGCTGGTGCTGCCAGCACTGGAGGGGGAGAGGCTGGGAAACAGCACTGCAGCTCAGAGCAGCCCAAAGCAAAATTTCTTCAAGAATTTGATATAAAGTGGCCAACCCGACTCCTTCGTAATTGCTTTGAATCCAATTAATGCTGCCTGAGTAGATGTTAGGAATTATAAAGAGGAATCCAAGTCTGAGCTTGTCACCTAAACTACGATAATATTCCTTCAAAGGAGGCACATTTGCAAACATTATTAATTACCTGGGGAACAGCTCAGGGTTTCAACTGAATTAAGGGGGGAATGTATTTTTGTGATTCTGTGTTTGATTGAGAGCAAGAGATTACCTTATTCTGGAACAATGGAGCAGTTCTTTGTCACAGACCTGGCAGCAAAACACAGGGAATTAGTCTGCACCAAGTCCCCCGCCCCCAAAACCAATTTACTGGGAAGGACATTATGCCAGGAATTACCTGGGGCCAAAAGAGCTTTTAAAAGTGTTTAGCATGGGCTCCTCTAATCAGAAAAATCCAGGAGCACAGAGCTAAAATTCGGCTTTTTTTGTTTTCCATGAAGTGCTGCTTGGCTTTGAGGCGTGCTGGAGCTGTTTGGGTTGTGTTGTTCTCGGTGTGGGCTGTGGGTGCCATACTGGGGTCCTCAAAAAAAACCAAAAAAAAAACCAAACAAGAAAAATTCAGGTGCTGACACAGGGCAGGAACCTGTTCTGAAATGCCAGACTTTGTGCATGATCACTGGAAATCTTTTATGGAAATTATCTACCCACACAAATGTGTGAATTTGCATGTCATGTAGGCAAAACACAGCAGGCTCACTTGTACAGGAGTGCAGGAGAGCTCTGTGGCAGCAGCGTGTGAGTTCCCAAGGCACTGCTTGCCAGGTGCCCTGAGCCTCTCTTTGCAGGGTAGGTTTGAGTTTTAGGGACACGAGGGGTGGTCTGTGGCAGAGCAGCTCCTGATCCTTTCCCTGCAGGCTGTCTCTTGGGCTGGTCAGAGGAGTGGAAGTCTCAGAGTTGGTTTGCTGCAGTTGAGAACCACCAGAGGTTCTGAGAGGAGGTTGGTGTTCACCCCTCATGAGCTACAGGCTCTGGCACTGTGAGACCTGCTCTGGTGGCACTGACAAACACCCCTTACCCAAACAGCAGAGTCTCCTTCCACTCTGCTGAAAGACTGGCAAAATGGAACATATACCTGCAAAACTGGATTATCTCCTTTGGGTCAAAAGGAAATGGAAATAGGAAATAGGAAGAGTAGGACACTAAGAACATCAGTAGAGTCTGGTATAATTAATTAGCAGATTACAGGCTATCAGTTCACCTGTCTGGGCTGTGCCTATGTCAAAAGCACAAACACATTTGCTCATTAAGCCCAAACCATGTTCACAATTACTTTTCAAAGCATTTTCAGGAAAGTAACAACAATTAATAATCTTTAAAGTTTGCGCAAGTGCCAGTCATGCTGAGGTTTCCTGTTGGACTAGGTGTGCATACAGGCCCCAGCCCTGCTCTGGATGGATGTTCCTCTCAACAGGAATGCATTGCTGAAACCAATTTGGGCAAAGCACAGCACAGACTCCCCCCAGAGGAGCAGGGCTGGCTGCTGTGGCCTGTGCCAGCGACACTGTGCTCCCAGAGAGCAGAGATGATGAGGTAGGAGGCTATTTATGGCTCTGTCTGCCTGGGCAGAGTGTGCTTGAAATTAAGATGGTGCTGATGAATGGAAAAAGGAGAGAGAGAGGCTCAGAAGGCCCTGGGTGAGGGGCACTGGCGGCATGGAGGTGTTCTTTGAAGAACTCTTTAGCCAGTGATGAAATGGCATCCGGCACCTCATACAGGTGTCTCAGGGCAGGGGAGGGCAGAGATTGTAACACAAGACTGAGGGGTCCCATGCCATGAATTTCTCTTGGCTGAGGCATCCAGCAACATCTGCAAAGTTACGTGTCACCATTTTGCTATATTCAATTTAGATGTAAAGGACATTACTACTCACCATTATTTAAGTAAAGTTAGGACTGTTCCCTGGGTTTGCTGCCAGTCTTGCCATGCACCCTGTAGGGAAGCTGGGCTCACTTTTACTGCCTCCATTCACCCACCATCAAGTAACTGTAAGCAGTTATTCCACAGTGGCATTTAACCCCCCGTGTTCTGTGTGATGTTGTGTCCTGTCAGCACACAAGTATTACACATGCTGCGTGTCCCAGGACAGCTCTTGAGAAACATATAAATGGTGACATCCATGTGTTTGCTTTCCCTTTCCCATGAGGGTGCTCTAATCCTGCTGTGCTTTCACTGCATTTGGGATCTTGCCTGCCCCAAGGGCACGGCTCCAGGCCACCAGCAGAGGACGCAACAGCCACTCAGCACACGGAGCTGGCAGTGCAAGGCACCCCCTCCCCTCTCCTCTCCAAAAACACTACAGACTGCTTTCCCTGTGCGTGGAGTCAGTTATCTGGTTTAATTCCAGCTGAGAAACCAGGGCAAGGAGTATACATCAACACTGCACACATTCTAAATCACCACAATCAAGCTTAAATTCTTTTTATTCCTCACTGTAAACCTGTCCTGAAGTAGGTTAGTGGATCAGAGCAGATCTGCTCTATATTATTTATAGGTTTCCTTTTGGTTCTTGCTGCTTGGCTGGATGCTGCTAGAGGACTCCATGTTCCAGCAGTCTTTCTCTTTGCTGCAGCTTTAAAACTTTCTATTTTTGTCTGTAGGAATCCCATCTCCCCAGCTCCCTTCTCTGCTAAATTCAGCACACTGGCAATGCTGAAGGTCTTTCATCGCATGCTGTGCCAAGATCTGACTACGGCGAAAAGTGCTGCACTGTTCTGCTTGTATGTGAGCACAGGTAGCACAGGCAGTGCCCAGCACTGCCACAGGTGTTCCCTGCTGTGCTCCTGAGACTAGCGTTCTTCAGGGGATGTCTTCAGGGAAAGCTGCTCTCCAGTGTGAGGAGGATGCTTTGGCTGGGATACTCCTGCCCAAGTGTGGTTGCCCCTCTCAGCCAGATAACCTTGTATTCAGGAGCATTTGCAGCAAAAGAAATCGTTGTCTTTGGCTATGAGATTATTCAGCAGCTCAGGCAGCAGCCCAGCACAGAGCTGCCCTCCCACAGCCTGAGGCAGGAGCCCTCAGCATTTTTACCAACTCTCGTAATTCAAACCCACTGAGAAAGTGAAGAGACTCTACACATCAGCTGAATGTGATAGGCAGGGTAGGGCTGCATAATTTATAGACCTGCATTTCTTTTTGATGAGATTTTTGAGTCTAAAAGCTCTGGGAAGGGAGTGCTATTTTTTATTGCATCTCTGAACTCAAATTATGTCAGATTCTGTGGGCACAGTCTGTGCTTGTTAAAGCCACCAAAGTGCAGCCTCAGATTGCTCTGGCTCATGAGCATTGCTGGTCCTGCTCCACACAGGGTAAACCAGCTCCTTGCAGAGCTGCACCAAGCACTCCCAAGGATTAGTTCCTCCATATCCAGAGGGAGCACAGGCATTCACAGCCTGCCAGGGATTATACCACATCACCAGGTGCTGGTCCTGCTCGGCTGCAGCATGTCTGGGTGGCCAGGGGCCAGTTGCTCCCTGCTGTGTACAGAACCACAGCATCCAACTGTGTGCTTTTAAATGATTTGGCTGGGATTGCCCGTGTGCTTGCTATCTCTGTGTCCCAGGCCCCTTTTTCTGTGTGTTGCATGATCCTCCTGGAACATGGTCTGTGACAGCTTCTTGGAGCAGCCACCAGCACCTTCCTTACTGTGCTTGGTGGGCTGTGGCTGGTGCAGCAACATGACACTCACCACACATTCATTCCCACCCACACTGTAACCTCTGAAAGGATGGAAATTAGGGATGATACTCCGCTGTTCTGCACATCAAAGATCGTTGTGTGGCAGGTACAGGTACACTTGTTGCTTTGAGTAAACAGCAGCACATCATGCCAAGGAATTCTGGTCTCACTGCAAAGGTGGGTGCCTGGTGGTTGGAGTACTGGAGGCAGAGGCTTTTGGAACAAGGGCTCCCTTTTTGAGCCGATTATTCTGAGTGAATCATTGCAGGCAGTACTGACTGAGGTCAGAGAGGCTGATATTGCCAGCTGCACTGATTTGTAAGGATTTGGGAGACACACTGATATTTTCTGGAGATAAACCACTAGAAATAGGGAAAATGGTATAAAACTGTGGCCCAAGTTCTTGTTCCCTTATCTCTGTGTGAGTGTTGTCAAGAGTTTAAAATATATGTGTGATAAAGCACTTCCTGGAGCAGTTGCAGTAATGGTGTGTCCTGAAAAGCATCTCCCTCTTTGTCAGGAGTGGGAAGCCAGAAAAGCCATGCCACTGGGTTGGGAATGTCACTGGGATTGGTCACACTGGTGCTGGAGCACAGGGTGCTCTGGATAATGAGCCAGCAAGAATCAAAACCTTTTATAATGTATATTTTTAATGGGTCTGGGAAACAGGGACAAATTGGTAAAGCTGTTTCTGAGTCCTCCAGGCACTTGGGGGGTGGTTTGGATATCATTAGTTGGATATCATTAGAGGGAGTCATCAGTTGTCAGTGTTTCTCTTAATATGGAACTGAGGTCAAGAACAAAACTTTGATATTGTCCTAGGGTGACTTTATGATGCTTGTATCCCCAATTGTCTGTTCTGTGTGTGCTGTGTATTGAGTTCTGTGCCTTTAAGACTGGTTCTGAGACTGAAGCAGGGAAAGAAGCAGCACAGAGTTTGTTTTAAAAAACAGCTTTCACTCCTCTGCATTTTCTTCTCAGGGCAGTGTTGTTCAGCTGAGGCATGGACAGCAATGGGACAGATTTTTTTTTTCCTTTTAGTTAGTTTAGCTAGCTGAGGCAGAGAGGCTTCCTGGACTGGTTTTCTCCCCATTTCTTGGGACTGTTTAAACCTGGGCCCTCCAGAGGGATGAATAAAGGACTGAGCGAGCTGAGTTAACACCCACAGCAAGAACTTTGTCAATTTGCCATCTCACTCCAGAACGGAAAGTTTTATTGTTTCATATTATTCATTCTTTATGCCTGTGGGCATTTTGTTTGTTGATTAAATAGTTTTATCCACTTTTCTCTTCCCAGACCAGCTGTGAGGAGGGGCCGTTTGGGTTTGCTCTCCAGAGGAACCCTGTTTCAGGGGGTTTCTCCCAACTTTGCCCTAAATCAGGACAAATAAAAAGAACAGAGGGATTGGATAAAACCAAGAGCATCTAATTCTGTGTCACAGCCCTGTCCAAGATGCTGCAGGTGGTGCAGGATGGTCCCATTCAGCAGGGGCTGGATGGGAGGAGATCACTTCTGGAAAGGTCCTGTTTAAAGGAAATAGAAAAGGTTGATATTAGCAGATTAGAAAAAGACAAATGGCAGTGTTGTACAAATACTGTGTCAGATGAGGAATTGTTCCCGAAATTGTAGATAAGACAGTTCTGTCCTTTTTATCTGGTAGCACTGAATAAGAGGACAATGAATTTTGCTAAAGAGCAACACAAGTTAAGTCTGATTTAGGGAAAGGAAATCCAGTGACACTGCTGCAAGATGTCATTCCCTTCTCGAGTGTGGTAAACTCAAAAATGGAATGAAAATGTGTGGATAGTGAGAGAATCCAGGGAACAAGCAACCCTCTTAGGGGGACTGCCAGAAGGGACATCAAAACTTGGACCTTTCTGGCACTGCCTGCACTTCTGGGACCCTTCACAGTTTTTTGTCTGTGTGACCTTCTTCCTTCCCATGCCATAATGCTGTTTTGGCTCCGTGGATGAGTTTCCTTCCTGTCTCAGGTCTAACCTGCTGCCACCCATCATTTCTACTTTATTTGAAATTCAGCTGTCAGGGCCCATGGCAGCCGTGACGTGGATGTGTGGAGGAGGAACCCTGGTGGGACAGTGTGGATTTGCACTGTAGGGCAGGCGCTGTGCTCCCAACACAGCCTGCCAGTCTTCTCCAATTAGGGCGATGCTTTTCCATGCAAGGCTGGGGCATCCATGGAGACCTAACTGAGCTCCCTGCCATGAGCCGTGCAGAGATAATTCAAGTCAGCAGCTAAACTTTCGTCAGCAATGCTGGAATCCTTCCAGTGGTGCTGGGCCCCTGTGGGGTGGGACTCCTCCACTGTCCCATCCTGGGTGTCAGGGTGGCAGGGGTCTGCTCTGCACTGGGGGCATCCTGGTTGTTCTCCCTCTGCACTTCGTATTCACCCTGTTAACAAATGGCATCCCTCATCATCAGAGTATTTTCCATGGGCCCTCTAGTGATCGTATGAGCAGTATCAGAAGTCATTAATTCTGAAATGTGGGCTCCAGGGGGCACTTCGGGCAAGTTCAGCTGGCAAATAAACCTTTAAACCTTTTCTTGTCAATGCTTCCCCTGTCAGGCAGGTGCTGAGCTGTCATTCACCAGCCTACAGCTCTCCTCAGCCAGCAGCTGCAGCATTCCTCCTCTGCATGTCCTGGTGAAGCCAAAAGGGCAAAAGATGCCCTAAGCCCCCCAGCAAAACTCTTTTTCCCCCCCCAAGATAAGTATTTCTTCAAAGGACTGTGGCTGTCATTTATAGTCTTCTAAACAAAAATCATAACAGCCGATGTGTTATGTGAGCAGTGGGTTTTGGTGGGTTTTTTTTAAATGTATTTCTACTGATGCATTCTCTAAGGTCTTTCTAGTGTAATTTGGGATTATTAGTGACTTCCAAGGTGTCAAAGGGTTCAAACTGCTTGGCTGAGCCTATTTCTCTTAGCAGCAGTTGGAGAAGGGCTTTCCCATCTGATGACTTTTGCTTATCAAGCAGGGAGACAATACCTAATGCTCAGTGAAAAGCCTAAATCTGGCCTATGGAAAGGAATGAGTTCTTTCTATAGTGCTTCAGTCCTGAGACACATCTAAATCAAGTTACTGGGCAAGGGGTGGTTCTGTGCCATGGGGCAGGCAGCTTCCTATGAACTCTAACTGCGTGTGATGCCTGAGCTGAATACCCTTCAGAGCTGCTTAACAGCTTCTCTTTTCCATTTTGGTGATATCTTTCTAAATTATACATTAAACTTATCAGGCTGAGTAATGCATCACAGCTTCCCTGTGTCAGACTTAATGTTCCTTACTCAGCTGCAGCTTTGTGTTTGCCTTTCCCTTCCGTTTATCATCAGGCAAACCCCAGGTCCTCCTCTCCAGGAGATGCTCTGCAGGAGCCAGGTACAGGGGGCTGCCCCATCCCAGGGCACAACCTGCCATGCTGCAAAAGGGGTCCTGGAAAATGCTGAGTCCATGGAATTCATGCTGCTCTCCTGTGGGATGTGGGTGCTTTGCTTTGCTGTAGGTGGGGGTTTGTGTTTGTGAATGAATTAAAAGAATTAATTAAAAGAATCTGAGCGAGCAGTGCACGGGGAGAGTGGTCACAGTGGTGTGGTGGGTGACAAGGGACTGACACTGTGGCTGTTGGGGTTTTAGGTGCTACAGGAAAAACAAGTAATTTGCTACTTTTCCCTTGCCAATATGTCTGAAGACAGATAGTATTTGGTTAAGTGCAGCTCTAAAATGGAAACTCAAGCAATTTTCTTTCAGTGGCTTCTCAGATCATTACACAGCAAGATGCAGCTAAGGAGAAAGGCATGTCTCTTGGTTTTAAGTGCTCTGTGTTAATGCTGGTGTCTTCTGCAAAATTACCAGGCTTTGTTGCTGTAATTCTGTGCAAGGAGAAATTCCTAATTTTAGGGGTTTTTTTCCCTTGTGTTGTGGGCCCTTTTATATTTCTTCTGTTGGCTGTTAATACCTCACTCCCAGGAGATGGGCTGAGTTCCTTCTGTTTCCTCCCTGTCTCTCCCTGGAGCTCCCTCTGTATCAGCCCCTGTTTGAACCAGGGTCCTTTGGCCACATCAGGCCCTTTACTGTGCAGGTGCTGTGCAGGACTGCTGCTGTTAGAAGCAGTCCTTTTTTATTGTTCCATTTCATTTTATTCTGATGTATGTATAAATAATTGGAAGCCTTTAGTGGGCTGCAACTATACTCCTGGGTCATATATCCACCAGTTTTCTGCTTTTTTTTTTTTTTTTCCCCCTCAGAAGTCAGGAGGCAGCTGTGGGAATCAGTGCTGCTCTTTTAATAAATGCAGTCACGCCAATGCCTGTAGCACCTGAGCAGGTTTTTCTGAGCAGCGCGGCTTTTTCTATTTGTAACACACTTTCACCTTATTATGTTTACATTCTATAGCGAAACAATGTATGTTTTCAGCAGGATTAATCAGGATAATTATATGTTATTTGCAGTGTCAGGTTCAGCTGAAGCACTGATTCAGGGTGGTGATTAGCCCTCTCAGCAGCAATGGGGATAGAGAGCTAATCTGTGCTGAAAAGTCTGATTTTGAAAGATGCCGTTTATACTCTACTTATAAATTGAATATTTCCTCTGAACGCCCCCCTAACCAATTTGAATAGAAATGTATTTATACCTGATGGCAGTGCACCATGTTTGTTTTAGATTGCAGCTTTGCTTCTGCAGAGGCTGCCATTACTCAGACAGACAGGGCCTGAGTCTTTTTTAACAGGACCTCTGCTCGGCCCCTTTGCATTTGCCTGAAGTTGTAACAAATGAGCTGCAACTGTTTAAATCTGCATAGTCTTAATCTTCTCTGATCCCTAAAAAAAATTATAAAGTCTTTGAATATTCTGTGATTCTGTGCAGCAAGAGCTCCTACATGAGCTGCGTGTGGCTTGTGGTGTGTCCTTCCACACAGAAAACTCCTTGACCCCTTATAAAGTTCATAAGGCAGGTTCAAGGTTCATTGCAAAAATGGAAGAGTTGTTGATCTATTATTTTCTATAATTTCAGCCTTTCAGAATAGGGAGCATTTTACAGACACAAAGCTCCAAGACAACTTTCATTTGCTGTTTCAGTCTTTTAGAAAGTACAATTATACAGGAAGAAAGTTCCCGCATTGCAAAAAAGTTCAGATCAATTAAAACAATTTACTTTGTTGCTAATGATTCCAGACCATTGTAATTTATTGGTAAACAAGTGGCTTCAAAAGCATGTTCATTCAGTGAGTACACAGAGGAAATGTTAACAGATTCTTGGGTAAATTAGGTCTTGGTTTGGTCACAGACTCTCCCTGCAAACCTTTCTGTACAGGCTTGTCTGAGGAATTCCAGCTGTTAGAGGAAAGTACAGTTTCTGAGAAACTGTTCCAGAGAAACACAGGTAATGGGGGGTGGCATGGGCTGGCACAGCCAGAGTGAACAACCTGTGTTAACAAGGTGAGATGTGTCCCTTTATGTGTGTTACAGACTTAGTGCTGATCCTCAGCAGAGCTGAGATGATGAACAGCAATTACTGGGCAGTTTTTATACTGGTCACAAATGTATTTTGCAGAACCTTTTGAATGTTCTTTCAAAATCGACCTTTTTTTTTAGCAGAACTTAACAGTGTTAAAAAACAGGAGTTGGTGCTGTTTTTGTCAGGGTCTCACTTATCCTGTGGACAAGTTTGCTGCAGCTTCAATTTGCCTGCTTGGAAAATTGGCTGTCACATGCCAGGGACAGCCAGATCTGTCAAGCTCCACACAGTTCTCCTTTATTAGCTCTATTGGGTTTATTGCTTTTCGTATGCTCTGAGGGATGATGGTTGTTTAGTGACAAGAACCTGAAAAATCATTCAAGTTGACAATGCTTTTTAGATTTCATTTTTTCCTTGTGTCTCTATCTATAAAACAGAATGACTTGAGGACACGGTTAACATTGTGGGGAGTTTGCTCTATTGCTGGGAACGTGCCTTCAGGCTCTGGGCTCTGCTGTTGTTACCATCCCCACATCAACCCAACTACAGTAACGGGCATTTTACCTGCCCTGCTGCAGCTTCTGGTGTGGCAGGGATGGGCCTTGGTTTTCAGCAAACAGGCTCTAATCTCCTTAGGCGTGATGGTTGCTCCAGTCACTTCCAAACTGAGTGCAGGTTGGGATGGAAAAATTTTGTGACGTTTTCCAGGCTCTAAATCGACCTTGCCAGCTGAAATATAACTAATAATATATTTCTAATATAACACCAAAAGGAAACCTGGAGGAGAGAGCATTCCAAATAATGGTGATGGAGATCTCCTCTGGCACGGGTGTTTCTGCCTAAAGAGGGGGATGCTGCATTTCCTCAGAGAGTGCTCTCCTAGCACAGAGTCAAAAGGGGGCTCTGAAGGGAATCCCTGTGTTCACGCACGCTGGTTTTCTTGCCTGTCATCTCATTACACATTCCTTTACAGGTCCTTTAGTGCTCCCTGGTGTGGCAGGCAGACAGCACATACCATGTGAGGTACCTGTTCCTCAGGGGAGCCTAGCAGGACATGGTCTCCCTTGTGCTTTCACATCACAGCATCTCCAGCACCCTGGGAAGGGCAGTCCCAGGGTTTGGGAGTATCATCATCAGCTGTTGCATGTGTAGTGAGAACAGAATCCCCTTGGCTGTTCTCTGCTCCATCTCTCACTGTGAACACGTCGTGGAGGAAGGATGGGGGAACTGTAACCACTTCACTGGTGGTCCTGGCAGACACAGGGAGAGTGGCCAGCCCTGCACAGGGCACCTGCACTTGTGGTGTGTGTCCTGAGAGTGAGGAGGAATAACATGGGGAATCCTGGTGACTCAATTCCTGCTGTGGCTGACGTTTCCTCGCTCTCCGCAGCTGTGGCAGGTGACGGAAATGCCTCTGATGGCAATAGAAATGTTCCTGATGAAAAGGAGAAGGCAGCTGCAGCTCTTGTGTCTGTGCCAAGATGAAAATCTTCATCGTTGAGTGGTTTGCAAAGGCACAGCTGCAGTCACCTCAAATCGTGCTGTTGCTGAGTGAGCACCAGCTCTCCATTCCAGCAGTATCAGAGAGAAATGATCTGTGGCTGGAGGAGAGAAGCCACTTGTCTCTAGCAACAAATAGGAGGCATCTGGGCAGGGTCTCTGACTCAAACAGGCAGTCTTTGCTGGTAGAATAAAAAGCAGAAAACCTGTGTGGGATACATACAAAGGCTAAAATGTGTGTGGGCTTGTAAGACTTTCAATATTCTGCTCAAAACCAGCCCTACCAGCAGTCATGTGTGGCACACTGAACAACAACCCTCAGGTCAGCTCTCATGCTGTCTGATGAAGTTCAGATCTGAGAGGTCCAAGCTGAAGAACAAAACATGGTCTGTTCTTTATTTGAAGGACAGCAAGACAAGGGTCTCCATTCCCCTTCCATGTTCTGTGCAGACAGGAAAAAAAGGAAAAAGCAGTAAATTAGAAAATGCACAGAGCACTCTTGAGCCTGGATAGTGCAGAATATTGCTGTTTCTGGGGTTTCAAGGACTCTTGTCATAAGCTGTTCGTTCCTCAGTGTTACCTCTCTGTTAGATGCTTCTTCAGATGCATCAATGCCTAAGCTCAAAAACCCCTTTGATCTGTGCTTACTTTGCTGAGCATTTACCAACTTAAAAGTGCCCGTGTTAAACTTTAATATTCCTGTGTCTGGCACTGGATGTTCCAGCTACTGCTGCTTTTTTGGGATGTCTCAGAAGATACCAGTGTATGTAGCTGGGTCAAGTAGCTGATGGGTGAAATGAGCAATGACTGGCTGTGTGTAATAGCCTGCATCTCTTACTGAGATTCAGAAGCTTTCCTGCCTTTTTGTATTTTGTAAGGCATACAATGTCATAGGCGTTGTGTGTTCTTTTCTCTTGCTGGTGTGAATGTACACCACGGGCAGCAGCACTTAGTGTGTAAAATATCTCAGCTTCATAGTCACATTCGGCAAGTAGATTAAAAAAAGGGGGAGGAGGGAATTTCTGCATATAATGGCAACTGCATTGTTGTTTGTTGTATTCTTCACAAGGCATTGCCAAGACTTCACTCTTCTTCTTGAAGCATAGTGTGAGATAAAAAGATGAGGGGGACTCTCCAGGAGAGATGCAGCCATGGAGCTACCAAAGAAATTGATAACTCTCATGTGCCACATCTCCAAATGCTCACCTGATAAATTTGTGCTCAGTACTTAAAAATCTAATTGGATGAAGTGTTGGCATCTGTCATCAGCTCACCCTTGAGCCCAAGGGCTAAACAAAGCTCACCTTTCCCTGCTTAAATAACACAGGTTTGGAGGTTATCAGGGCACTGTCGTGTGCTGGGAGATTGCCAGGCTGCTCCTGTGCAGTGAATTTGAGACTGGTGGATCAGGCTGAAGGGCAGTTTGCTTTGCTGTAGCTGGGCTGTAGCAACCCCTGCTCATCTCTGAAAACATCTCCCTTAGCAGCCAGGTTGCTTGCTCTGACTTGGCAGTTTGAGGCAGGATGGGCTCACTGTCCAATTTACCATTCTTTGCTCTTAGTGTGTGAAGGAGTGACCTGATTTGGGGCAAAAAGGAGCCAGGAAAGGAATGTGTGCCCCTCCCTTGAGTTCAAAGTTGTGCTGGCACTGACCAAAGCTGTTTGTCCACCCTGGGAGTGCTTCTGTGCTTGCTCTGACATAGTGAAATAGAGAAACAAAATCCATTTGTCAGATCTCCTCAAGAGAATGCCTAAATGGCCAGAAAGGAGTCAGAGTCCTTGGAATGGTCTGATAAGGAGATAATTCCACTCTTAGCAGCAGGTCAGAGAAGCCCCTCTGAGCCACACAGCAGCACTGTTGGGGTGGGGGGGGGTCACATATATTTGTAAGATTCCAAGGCATCCACATGGGAGTCTGAAAGTGTCTGTGTAGGAGGCCCAGAGAGCTGGGCTGTCCCAGCCTACAGCAGGAGTGCTGAGATGCCAATCCCTGTTTGTTAATCCTGCTGTATGCAGGAGACTTCTGAGTGGTACTGAAGAACAAAGGAGGTTGTCTAGTAATCTTTTGCTTGCAGTTCCGAAGAAATTCAAATCTGATACTCCTTTTTTTGCTTTAGGATTTGATGTTTCCTATCTAAAGTGCTGCCTCAGTTCCCAGCTGGCTGCTGTGGATCCCTTTCAGGACGCCATGGCTAATGAGTCACAGCCAGCAGCTGTAGGGAGAATGGAGGGGGGCATGTCCTTAACTGGGCAGTTTGGGGTGTCCCTGGTGCCTGCCCATCTCTTCTGCCGGGCACAGCCCTGTGTTGCTTTCCTTTTATGCATCTTTTGTTTGGACCCTCCACTTTGTGAACCTCCCATGCAATGCAGAAGTAAAACTGGACTCCAGAAGGAGAACCTTGGATTCCCTGGCACTGACATTACTCCTGTCTGGAAGGGTTATCCAGGCACAACAAAACCTTCAGTGAATAACCTGTGTGAATATAGCAGTGTCATAAGGGTTTTGCCATAGGAACAAACGTGTTGCAAGACTATCAAAGGCAACATTATGAAAGTGTTTTGAAGGTTATTGATGTTATTCCTCCGGGAATCGTATTACCAGTCACTGATATCAAAAGTAACAAATTTAAAGAAGCTATAAATGATAGAGCCCTCAGAGCAAGAGCAAAGAATAGAAATAAAAAGGACTTGTTGGCTTACCACATACTATACAGGCTGCATGGAACATTAAATAGCATTTATCTGCTGTTCCTTCAGGCAGGCATCAGGTTCACACGTGCCTCTTTTCCAGGCACCTGGAGCCCCATGGCCCTGCACTGTGTCTGTGCAGCTGTGGGGAAAGGGCTGGTGAGCACTGTGAGCACAGCTCCAGCCCCTGGGATGCTGCTGGAGCTGCTGTCACCCGCCAGCACTGCAGAGTGTTCCCTTCCTGGTGGGCAGGTGGGATGTGTGGGGCTGGGAGTCTGTGGCACCCTGTGAAGTGCTGAGCTGCTGCTCTGCTGCCTTGTGCCAACTCTTGGACACATCCTTAGTCCATTGTGCCACTGCTGTGGGGACTGTACACGGGGTGTGAGGGGCAATCATCTTCCAAATTATTTAAAATCATTTTTATATGTACAAAAATAGTTTAGGAGCAGTGCTGAAGGACAGCATGTCTCTGTAGGGAAAGCTTATCACAAGCTCTCAGTACATTCTCCTGGGCTTTTCTTGTTTGGTATTTGGAAATGTCAGCTTTCTATTACTTGGTCCATCTACAACAATACCAATTAAAAAAGTAAGAACTGATGCATCCGCAGGTGCCCATAGAACTGCTCTTAATTCACAGAAATGCATTAATATTTAACAGATAATGGTGTTATTGAGGCAAACTAGGCCATCAGCTTGAGAGAAAAACTTGCACCATCTTCATTCCAGCCAGAATTGGAAGCAGCACATTCTGTTGATAGAAACTTTGAAAGCACTTGGTGAATGTCAGTGGAGCTTTGAAATTAAAATTTCTTCTTATTTCAGACCAACTATTATTGTATCTCTGGCTTGGGTGAGCTGGGAAAGGGCAGAAGCCACTTGGGGCATGATTTATAATGCTGGCATTTTCTGGCCAGTGATAGGGTTGGAAGTGTTCTGAGCTGAGCAGTGCCTGAGCTCGTTTGAAATGCAATGACAGAATTCCCATGTAAAGGTTGCAATAAAAACAGAAAGAGGGAGAAGAGATTCTGTACTTCAGAACGAAAAAAAAATAAAGAGTCCTCACAAATGTCAGCTGAGGGATCTCTGGCTCACACTTGTGGGGAAAAATAGTCCAAATGCAGTAGCAAATCTTTACAGAGCAGCAGCCTGCAAAGAGAGCAGCACTGTTACAGCATATGCAGTACCTCAATATTTACATTTGTATCTGTGATTTGTTGGGACTTTGCCCATGTGTGCATGGGCAGCATAACATGATTTCAATGTATTCATGCAGCTGCAGGGCAGAGCTCTGCTCCATGTCTGCAGTTTTGGTGGTTGGGAGGTTCCTCACTGGTGCTTTAATGACAATCAAACCTTTGCCTTGTGTTACCTGCTAAAGAGCTGTGTTTTGCTGTAATCCTGATGTACAAATTGGGCTGTAACAGCGAATTTTTCGAGATGTTTTGAAAATGAAAAGCACATTTCAGGTGTAGGACACTGAAATATCATGTGGCTTTGATGTTCTCCTCTGCACTACTTCCCTTGCAGAAGAAATTCCGCTATTCCGGAAATGGTTGCAATGCACAGGTTTAACATAGGAAAACACAGAGGCATTGTGCAAAGTAAGTCTTCAAAGGTGGAGAGCTGGAGTAGCAAAATATACTCTCTGTAGCAAGAGATGTGTGCGCTATAATAAGCCTCATTTGTCAGGAAGAGTATCTCAGAGGAGTTCAAACCCAAAGAAACCTTTGCTTTGCCCTCAGCGCTATTGTTTAAAAATCCTCAAGGCTTTTGCAGAATGAATTGTAAAACTGCAGAGAGCAAGTGACAGGGAGGAGGAGGAGATGCCTTGGTGATTTCCATGGCAAATCTGTCTCCCTGTAGAGGCAGTCAGTGCTGCATGCAGCAGTTGGGTTAAAGGCAGCTGTTGCTGCTGTTTCACACTTCCCTGAGTAGGGTTGTTAAGGAGGGGTATCCCTGAGCAAGCTGAAGTAGGGCAGGTTGCTTTCTCTAAGTTTTCTCTGCGTGCTTTAATCATGGTTGTGTTTTTCTACAAGCAATGGCATAGCTGTGGAAGGCTATTAACTGAGTCAGACTGCTGCCCTGGCACCTCCTCTGACTGACAGCTCAAAGCTATGAAAGTCTCAGGCTGGTCTTTCAAGAATCCAGACAGACAGTAAAAACCATGGGCTTGAAAAAGAGCTTTGCTGTGTGGGTGGCAGCCTGGAGCCCACCCTGGTTCTCAGAGAAAACCCTTTGGAGATGTGGGTGGGAGCCAGGCTGTGCTGAGGGATGTGCTGCTGTTGATGCTCTGCCTGCTGGGCTGTGCCAACACCACAAAGAGCTTGGATGCTACAGACTCAGGTGTCCTCAGACCTTCGCATGAAACCACTTTCATCGTCTCTGGGGCAGATTTCCGTGCTGCATCTCTGTCCCTGGGACCTCTGTGTCAGCAGCAAAGCTCCCTGCATGTTCCTAGATAAACAAATGCAGTCCCAGCTCGTGGCAGAATTATCTTGTCCCTGTCAGCTGCCTGTGGAAGTTAAAGCTTCCAGCTGGGAGAGGTGACACAGATGAAAAGAAATTTCCTTTGTCCAGAAGAATAATACCTGTGTGAGAAAGAGAAGTCCTTTTGTTTTATTTTGCTGCCTGTTTCTGGTTGTGTAGCATCATCTTCCTGTTACACCTTTTATTAACACTAGAGGTATTACTGTGAAAGATAAAAAATATCTCAGAAATCAATTTTTTTTGGAACTTTGGAGGCCAGGAATTACAGCATGTTATTTCTCTGTGTCTTTCAAAGTGTATGTTAAGTAAACATGATCCTCAGGAGTATTTAGAGGCAGCTCTTTCTGTATAAAATATCTTCAAAGATATCACATTTGATGATGTATTTAGTGAGTGTTTGGTATTTGTTCTATATTAGGACTCTCTTACTTTGCTGCTCACACAACTTAAATGCTGCCTGCTCTGTGTGCTGTGCCCTTACCAAGGTATTGAAGGGGAACTGGGGAACATGTTATAAAGTATACAGCCAGATGAAATCTCGATTCTCTTTAAAACAATTGCAGGAAATCTCGTAATCTCAAAATAATGTTTTGCTTTCCAAGCCTTTCAATATTTGCACTACGTGAAGCTGTATAGTCCTGCAGCCAGTCTCTTGTCTCAAAAATTCTTCAACTTAACAAACAAAAGAAATCAAAAGAATTCGGGCTGAAAAACTGGGAAGATGACTCTGTGCTGGCTGATGTTTCAAGACAAGCATTGTATCCATGGGGTATAAATCCTGAGACCCCAGCCATGGCTGGGATGTGGGGATGGTGAGGGTGGTGGGGAGGGCCACCACCCCAGAGTGGACCCAAAGCTCCTGTACCCAGGCAAGTGACAACTGGCACAAGTTTCTGACTGACTGCGTGTCAGGATGCTGATTTAACTGCAATTAAAACCACACATGCCCCAGTGTCTCTCTGCCTGGCTGACTCCAAGCATCTTCCCTTCCTGAGGAAGGGCCAGAAGTTCCAGCAGCTCTTTTGTCAGCTGGAGCCATAGGGGACAAGGTTAATTCAAGGTGCTGTGCTAGCTCAAAGGGATTTTCCAGCAGCAGGAGTCCTGCTCTGCAGCACAGCTGCTTTTCTGTCTGGCTCTGGGGTCTCACTCTCTTCCCTGTGCTCCAGTGCTCCAGCTCGGGTGCCAGGGCCATGCAATGTCTCTGGTAATTGTCTCGTTCTCCCTAATTAAACATGCCCAGCTCTAGATAAATTAAGGCAGTAGGCTGTGTGCTCAAAGGCAGTGGATTTTTTTTGTTGTTTTCACAGTTAGTGTGGAAGATTAATATATTCTAAGGCATCAGCCACCAGGTTGCCTTCCATAGCATGACCTCAATTAGAAATTAGTTCAAGAATAAAGAAATTGCTGGGATTCAAACCAATAATCTCGCCCAAAGCTAGTATTTAGTCTCTGAAGAAATTCCATTACTTCAGTGTCTGTTACGTATTTGTGCCTTTTTCTTCAGGTATCTCAGCCTCTGCTCTCAAAACTTTGAAAATCCAGAGGAAACCATCCAGAAAGACACTGCTATAAATAGTAGAAGATTCTGTCATCCACGTGTCTGGGAATAGTTTCATTCACTGGTTTGATTTTTAGATAACATACAGATGATACACAGGCACTCCCAGTAGCTGTCCCTGAGTTACCTGTGGGTACTGAAGCATCATGTAATGGAAACCCCTCAAAACCACAGAAACCTCTATATTATCTTTTTATGGGATCTCTTTATATTATCTTTTTAAGGGGGTGATAATCTGTCAGACATTAATCCTGTCACCCCACAGCAGTGGATGTGAATTATCTTCCCAGAAAGCTGAGATTTCTTTTTCAGCCTTTTGGATTGTTTGAGAAATACAAAGTAAACCCCAAGAATAAATATCTGCCAGACAAGAAAAAAAATGTTATAGTTTTGAGGGTGAACAGGGAGGGAGAAGAGCACAGGAGCTGCCTGTGCATCTCACTTGTCATGCTCCACTCCTCCTACCCTTCTGCTTTGTGGTGTAGCCATTAGAGCTGGAACAGGCTTCACCACCTGTAGGGCTTCACAGAACTGACACAGATGTCCAGTGCCAGCCAGGGGCAAGTGGCTGCATTTGGGGGTAATTCCTTGGCTGAGATTAAATTCACTGATGCTCATCACCCCTGAAGATGATTTACTTCCTTTCATCCTTTCAGCAGGGAGTACATATGCAAAACTTCAGCTCAGAGGTATTTTTCCAAAGAAAATTATCTTCAGCTGTGGTCATTGGTGATTTGGGAGCCCCTGCCAGTGAGATTTTGCCTTGAGCTGATTGCCTTGGCTGAGCAACTGAAGAGCAGCTGGAAGCTGGCCAGAAATGGCTTTTTGATTTTTGCTTTTAAAAGAAAAAGAAATAGAAAAGACCCGAACTAGCATGCTTTGGTAAAGCAGAGGGTTTTGTGATTATTCTCCCTGAGAAGGGAGACTTCCCCTTGGAGGAGACTGACTCTGGGAAGTGAAGAAGCAGCAAAAGGTGGTTGCTGAAATGAGAGCTTCCCCTGTGGCTGAGCCATTGTAGAGCTTTGGAGGAACTGACCATTCCTTCACCCAGCATTGGTCAGCCCTTTGCTGGCTGCCCATGTCCCCCCACACATACCAGAACTCCTCCAGTTTGGTGTTTCTGCTCCTGTGAAAAATCCCCACGTGGAGCAGGCTGGTGAACAAACAATCTCTGCTTTAGTCAGGTCATTTCCATGGTGTGTGGTGGGCAGCAGAGGAGGCTGCCAGGCCACTCCAGCCACTAGGATGGAGGGCTGCAGCACCACTATGTGCCACTATCACCTTCTGGATAATGTGTACAGTTTCATCATCACGTAGTTTTTCTCCTTCATTTTTCATGAGAACTGGCATTAGATTAATGGTGAAGCCATGGAAGAAATGTAACGCCGTGCCAGTCTGATTTATTGACCACTTAGTACCGATGAAGCTTCAAACAAGAGTCAGACAGATGTTGCAGTTGCATTTTTCTTCATCAAAACCAACGATTTTTTGTGTTTAACCGGTTGTTGCACCCTCTCCTGCTTACCCCCCCAGCAGCCGTGGAGGGAGTTCCTCTGCCACACTGAGGAGGCAGGAGAAGACAAGGAGCCTTGGCCAGGTCAGGGACAGATGGCAGCACCTTCAACTCGTGTGTGGGGGAAGGAGTGCAACTGCTGAGGCTCCAAGCACTGGCATGATGAGTGGATTTGCAGCAGGAATGTTTCCAGAGCCATCTGCAGCCCCATGCAGGGCTCCCCTTTCTCCCCACTGCCACCCCAGTGAAAGGCTTCTGCCCTGGTGTGTTCATTGTCCTGACACCTTTCCTGTGTGGAAGTTACATTTGTATTTTTTCTTCCACATCTCTCTTGCTCTCCTGGTTGGTCATCACAAATAGTGATTTGCTACTAATTATGAGGTTTGCAAAGCATATATGTTCTCCTCTTGTGTCAAAACATTTCAATTCACCAAGTAGTTTGGCATTCATGAGATTTGTCAATCTGAGGTCAACTTTTAGATGTAGGCATAAGGAACAAACCTGTTTAATTTGTGTGTATATTACATACTTTTATATATAAAAAGTATGAATTCCAGTGCCAGTCCACTGCTGAGGTCCACTTGCTTGTGGATCTGAAGTCAGGAAGCCCCATAATCCTGACCTGCTTGGTGACAAATCAGCACTGCCAGGCTGTGAAAAACACAGCTTACCTGAGAGGAAGATAGAAGCACCTGCAGAACTGCCACATCACCCAGTGCTGTGTCCTTGCTCCCTTCTTTGAAACTTCCCTGGGAGCAAGAGGTGTATTTACATGAAATCTCTGAAGCATATTACTTTTTATTACTTCATCATCTAGATCACTAATTATGTTAAATTAGCTGATAGAGACTATTTGGGTGTGTGGGTAATCATTTTTACTATCTGAACCTCTTCTGAATTATGCACGAGAACTGTGATGTTTCAGACCTCCCCTTTGTAGGAGAGGTTGTGATGGTTTTGTGTCCTCTGGCTGTCTCTGTCTGGGGCAGATGTGCCCTGTGAAAAGGAAGATTTTGAACACAGCTGAACACAAAAGGTCCAGTTGTTTGTCCCAGAAGAATCTTGGGAACAGAAGAGCCAACAGTTTTCTTTGCTTTAGCACTTCCCCAAACAGCTCTGAAATAAATTGTTAGCTATTCCTTACAAAGTTTCTGTGCCTCTTCCCTGTGCAGTACAACTCTATTAGCACTGCTGCAAGAATTTGATACTGCTTTCTCACAGAATCTTCACTGAGAATCCCCTGCTTGCAGTTCTATCCATAGAGGGGAAAAATCCAAGTTCCTGCTTGTGTATTTTCCTACCCTAAAAGAGCCTCTCCTCCAGACACAGGGCTATATCTGGTTACCGAGGTGCTGCTCTGCAGGGCTGCTCTGCTTTTCATGTTGCTGTACATGGGCACCAGTAGGGTCCTCACTACCAGCACCTCCTTAGCCAGCCTGGAGGAGTGGGAGACATGACCAGCCCCCGTGTTCTTGGGGATGGATGTGCAGGATGCTCCCTGTGTGTGGGGTGCACGAGAGGATACAGTCACCCTGCACCCAGCAGTGCTGAGTGCCACCCTGCCCCTGCCCTGGGCTGCTCCAGGGGCAGCTCCCAGCACACAGGCCCTCAGTACTGTGCTCTGCCCATAAGAATTCCCTCCACAGGTCTCCCTGGTGAAGGTGTCCTGCTCCAGCTCTCCCCTGGTTTCACAAGCAAGTGCTCCCATCAGCACAACCCGTGCAAGTGGATGATGGGTTGTGTTCCTGCTCCCCCTCGGAACAGGGCTCTAACAGCATTAATGAAACATTAGAGTTTTAATTACACCATTATCCTATTTATTTTTATAAATAATTCCAAAGCAGTCATTAAAGTTTGCGAACTTAGGAGTAAATGACTTAAGGGAAAGAAATCATCTCCTCAATCTTGTTATTATCTATTGAACAATCTCGCTGGGACGCTGTTGGGGAACTGGCGGAGTTGTTGCTGCTGCTGTTGTTAAGATGATTCATTTACTCGCAGGGTGGTAACACAGAGCTCAGCTCGTGCTCCAGGTGTCGGTGGGACGGCACCGCAGTGCGTCAGAGCAGGGTCCTCCCCCTCAGCCCCGCGGGAAGGGAGAGGGGAGCGGGATCAGCCTGCAGGATCAGCTGTGGGGTCAGCTCTGGGGTCAGCCTGCAGGATGAGCTATGGGGTCAGCTGTGGGGTCAGCCTGCAGGATCAGCTGTGGGGTCAGCCTGTGGGGTCAGCCTGCAGAGAGCCAGCACCTTTCTGTCCTCCTGCCACTGTCCTACAAAGGGATTTTCCAGTTGCGACCTTCTGCAGTTTGCAAACATCTTCAAAAGACAAGTTATTACAGGCTTGTCTGTAAAGATCCCATGTTTGGGGCACTCTGTAATACTGTTTGTGAGCCTCCTCGGCTCTTCCCTCCTGCCTTCTGTCACTGCATGGAGAGTGTGGCTGTTCCTGATGTTCTCAGGTGACTTTCTGTGTATTCAAAAAAGACTGATGTGGACCGGAACTGATGGAAGTACCGTCTCAAACAAACAAAAGGTCCCTTAAACCAAAGCATATCACCTGGTGTTCATTGTCAGTGGTGTTGTCAGGGCTATTGCAAGTATTTGGTGTTGTAAGGGTTGGAAAAGAGGTTCATGCTGAGCATACCAGTGGAGCAGGAGAGTTGCAAGCAGAGGGCCCTCAGGATGGGGGAAGACAATGTGCAAACTGCCACCTCTTCTAAAGAACAGATCTTACCTCACAGAAATCCTGTACAATCTGGGGTCTGATCATAATGCTTGCTGTTGCAGTTTTAATCAGGAAGTTAAATGCAGAGCGGTGGCCCCATCAACATAACTCTTGGTGTGCTGTTCCTGCAGAACCCAGACATTGTGTTGGTGCACTACCTGAACGTCCCGGCCATCGAGGACTGCGGGAAACCGTGCGGGCCCATCCTGTGCTCCATCAACACCGACAAGAAGGAATGGGCAAAGTGGACAAAAGAGGAGCTCATCGGGCAGCTCAAACCCATGTGTGAGTATCTGGAGCTGGTTTTGCTTCTTGGCTGTATATTTAGAGTCAAGTGTCTCTCACAGCCAACAACCATCCTGTGAAGCAGTCATTTGTCCATCAAACTCATCTTGCATTTGCACATGCTTTCTTTCCAATATAAAACACTTCTGGGATATGCGTGGTATGAGAGCTGCCCAGACTGTCCCCAAAGAGGTCTCCTCTGCACACTGGGGAAAATTGTGCCTGTGTTCTTACATGTTCTAGGGCTGTAGGCACCTGCATTCCCCCAAGGGCACTCCATGTTTGGGTGGTCATTGTCAGGTCACAATGGGTTGCTGTAGCTTACAGGTGGCCCCATGGAACTCAGTGTTTTGAGTTGAGCAAAATTTCCTACAGTTTTGAACTGTGCAACCTGAGAAGGCTGCTTAGGTGTGCAGAGTGATGGGGAGGTTTGCCCTCAGACAGGCAGTTCTTTGAACCCCTCTGCATCTGCCTTGGTGTATAATATTTTCCTTTGCATCACATTTCCTTTGCATTGTATGTCTTGCCCTGGAGAGCACATTCCAATGTGCACACAAACATCTTTTTGCAATGAAAGAAAAATTAGACACAAAGTGGGTCTATAGCCAAGAGAAAATGAACTGCAAAAGCCACGGTACCAAATGTGAGTTTGGTACCAGGTCTGCTTCTGTCCCTGCCCCCTGGCCCTGCCTGGATGCTGGTGTCATGCCCAGCCTCCTGTAATTGGAGGTCTCAGCCATGGAGTGCATCCTGTGTCTCTGCCATCCATGAAAGATCAGCCTGGTGCTGACTGCAGCATTGGTAATCTGAGTTTGCAGTCCTTTGTTGCATCCTGAACTGTGCAGGCCCATGTATTCCTTCTCCACACAAAGCTGGAGGGCTGAGGAGGATAGAGAAAATGACACATTTGCCCCTGGGGCTGATTAACTTAGACAGAAATCCAGGATGCTGGTGTAGCTGAGACTGGACAAGTACCTTAACATTAAACAGGAAAGGAAGCAGCAGGCTGTTAAAAAATCTGCAGTGCATCAAGAAAATTATGTGAAAACTACAACGAACTCGCCGTAAATTTAATAACACTTGGCTCTTTTATGTCTCAGGAGGGAAAAGTGAAATTCTGCACAATTATTCAGAGTATATATGCATGTACACGTCTCTGTTTATGGGTACATATCCTGGGAAACACATCCTTAGAAATGTAGCTACAATAAAAGCTTTGGATTCTGATCAGACCTAGAAAACAAAGAGGACACAGATAACCGTGTTCGGGGAACACAGAGGGGCACTGCTCGCCAAGAAGCCATCAGATTTGGTTCCAGTATAGGGTGTGCCATGAAATTCTGGAGCCAAGCACATTAGTTTCATCACGTTTTTGCATTAATCACATTCTTTCACAGACTTCACAGTTTGATTGCCTGATGTTTCCAAATTTCTCTGCCCTAAAGCAGATTTGTCAATGGCTTAATCAAGGCGTTGTGCATGGTGTCACTGGTGCAGTGACAGTCTCACCCTTTTACCTGTTCTCTCTTGGGGTTTGTTGTGTTTTATTCCTCTGGACTTGGAACCTGTGTAGGGGTTTTGTTGATTATTTTGTCTTCTTGGTTGCTGTTTTCCATGAGAATTTCTCATTTAAGACAAGTTAGTGATGATTACAGACAGGGTGTAGGTGGAGGTCCAAGACCTCTGTACCTGCAGGTAGGTTCCCATTTCAGACAACGGATGTCATTCAGGATTAAGGGAGAGAAGCTCATACTAGTTCTGACTTTGGGGGAAAATGCTTCCTCCTGGTCAGAGGTTGGTGGCAGTGTCCAGCTCTTGACTCACTGACAAGTGCTGTTTGTTTAAGTCCTACTCAGCCTGGGCTGGAGTCAGGTGTTAAAACTGTTGACCTCTGTCAGGTATTAAAGCTTTTCTATCAGAATGGAGGGTAGCAGACAGTCAGTGGTGTGGCAGCCAGTGGTGTGGGAGCATGTTCTCTGGGCCATGTGTGCCTGGAGAACTAAAAGCAGTGTGGCAGATGGCTGGCAGGGTGAGCAGCATCGGTCCTGGAGTCCAAGCCAGACAAATACATCAAACTGTTTTTCCTGAAATGCAGAGAGACCCTGGCTGGGATGATCAGGGAGTTTGTTTACATTTCTTGCATCCATAATTCGCTCAGCTCCCTTTTCCTTCCCTGCTGCATCCTCCCAAAGTCAGTCCAGGCCTCCAGCAAGTCTTCAGCAGCATCAGGGAGAGGCAGCAGCTCCTGGTGCCAGCCTTGTCACCCCTGTGAGCAGAGCAGGGCACTGAAGTCTGGGTACCAAGAGGCGGCTTCTGCCCTGCTCCTGAGGGAGATCTCTGAACCCAGAAAGAGCTTCTTGGATGGCTGCAGGAGTGATGTTTGCTCATTCTGTGACTGTGCTTGCACTGGTGGTTATGGATTAAAAACCCACCTTTTTGGAGTGGCCATAGAGCTCTGAGAGCTCTGTTGTGGAAACAGCATTAACTTGTTCTAACATAGCTGGTGTGTAAACTAATTAAGAGACTGAAATGAACCCATCTGAACATCCATGAAAGGTAAATGCTGCAAATGCTCTAAGGATTTGAGGTATTCTCAACACCTCCAGCTGAGTTGAGACTGTAAATAATTAATTAATCAGCCTGACTTCAGCTTTCATGGCTTTGGTTTTGTGCTTTAGTTCTGAATCTTTTTGCCACCTGCCTTCACACTGGAACATCCATGACCTCCTGATTGCTCTCTCTGGGACCATCACTGTTGGCTTGTCAGACCTCAGTTGGGCAGTCCTCAAGACTGAAGCGTGTGAGCCTGGAAGCTCATCCACGTTCCTGACCTCCCACAAGATGATTCCTTTCTCCTTGCAGGCCTGGAGATGAGACTCCTTGTCTCAGAGGTGTCAGCGAGGTCAGGGAGCCCAGGGAAGGCTGTGACACCTCCACTGGTGCCAGACCTGGAATATTCCAACTGTTGGGAGCATCTCAACTGGGTGTCTCAATCAAAAGGGTTGCCGTGTGTGTGTTGCTTTGGTGTGAATGCAAATTTTGGGTCCATTTGTGTAAAGTGAATAGCTATAATACATGGAAATTCTGCAGGAATGTTGTCCGAGGCACCTGTAAGTAATTTCAGGATGCCTGGTTTGAAGAATGAGCGTCAATTTGGCGTAGCTTTCAATTCCACCCCCCTCCTTGTGCCCCATTACAGTCTTGCTTTGAGATTTCTCTGAACAGATTAGCAGATGTCCTTAGAGGCATCTGGTGGTTAAAGCAAATACAGTGGCAGAATCCATCACAGCAGAATTCTGTATATAAACTCCATATGATCAGCAAATTGTGGGCCAGCTCATGTTGAGGGTTTCTCCAAATCATCCCCTTTTGGCTCTCTCATCCTTCAGCTGGCAAAGTATGACTTACAAGCTCACAGCTGGTGCTACGTTGCAATCCTTGTTCCAGGTCCACTATAATTAAGAGCTATCTTCCTTTCAGAGGAAAAGCTTTTTGCATTTCTCTGCTGTGTAGGAACTGCGGGCTCCTGTTTGTGCTGCCTGCACACAGCCACAGCTGGGCAAGCTGGAATTTCCACATGTGCCCATCAGTCAACGGGCATGGGCTGCTCTTGCCTTTTCCCAGAATCCCTAATTCTGTGTCAGTGAAGCCATCAGGCCTCCTGGAGGTGACCTGCATCCCTGTGTTGTCATCACTGGAGAAAGCATCCAACACCTGTAGCTCAGAACAAAACTCAAATAGCAGCAATTGGTATTAATGCAGTTTGAAGAATTGAATTGTTGGGGAGTTTTATCTTGGCTTGAATTTCTATTCAATTTCAATAACTCTGTTTAAGGATTGGGGTTATATTTCATCTTAAAAGATCAGTTGTACAAAAATGCTATATGGGATGAATTTTACAATTCCCCAAGCAGTTTGTCTGAGCTCCAAAGTGCCCCTCAATGGAAACTGAAGCTTGCCAGCTTAGCTCAGCTGACCACATAGAAAGCAATGTGGATTCTTTAAAAAGACATTGGGTTTAGTATTGCTGACATCCAGTTTTACTGCACTAGTCTGGGTTTTTATTAAAAAGAAAACATGATAGAAGGTGCTAGATAGGTTCTTGCAGGTTCTCACCCACCACTTGGACTTCGAGTGGCAAGTTCACATTGTCTGCGTGTCCATCATCAGCCTCCCCCTCATCAGGCACCAGCTCAGCTTCTCATCTTCCCCCAACCCCTTCACTGCTGCAGGTGTGCAGCTCTAAAAAGGAGTCCCATGCAAGAATACACTTCTCCTCTCCCTCTGAGATCTGCAATGGCCTTTGTGTCCCCAGAGGAAGCTCGATCCTGTGCCTAAATGGGCCACTCTGTAGGGAAACAGTTGCCCTTGTGGTCCAGTTTTACCTACTATGGACAGTCCCACTTTGCCAAGAGAACAAAATTAGGAACTGTGTTTCGTCTGGCGCCTTTCAGCTGTGTTTGAAGACACCAAAGTGAAAGAATCCCACAGTGCTGACAGCAATCCAGTAGGAACCCACCATTATCAATAATGGAAACTAACTTGAGGAAACCTAAACCAAATATTTTCCTCACCCCCTTAAGACTTTGGTATTAAACCAGATGCAGCAAATGCTGAGCCTCTCTTAGGAGGCTATGGGCACACCAGCCTTTGTTTCCTCTTCTTCATTAGTATTTTCTCTCCCCTGTTAACACTTGGCTGTAGTGACTGGCAGACTCAGTCCTGAGCATCTGCAAAGGTGTCAGTCCACATCTCCCTGGCAGTGCCACCACTGAGATGTGAAAGCCTGGGGAAGGAGGGCTGGGATCCCCTGGAAGAGCCGTGGGGAGAAGGATGGGAGCCTTGGGAGAGGCTCACGGCCCTCTCTCTGTGCAAGCCGTGCTTATGAGGAATGCTTTCCCCCAGATACGCCGAGCAAGATCTTTGCTAAAAAAACCCCAAAGCAAACAGACAACAAGAACAAAACCTGGAGGGGAAAACAAACAAACAAACAAACAAACAAACAAACAAAAAAAAACCAAACAAAAAAAAACCCCACCCCAAACCACCAGCACAAAAAAACCCTCAAAAAACCAAACAAACACTAGAGAAATGGAGAGGCCTTGCCGGGGTTCGTGTGGGACGGGGACACGCGGTCCCGGTCCCGGTGCTGATCCCGATCCCGGTCCCGCCGCCCGTTCCTTATCCGCTGGCGCCACCTGGCGGCCGCCGGGCGCCGTTCCGGTGCTCTGTGCTGGAGGCGGATGGGGAGGATGGGGATGATGCCCTTGAGCCGCAGCCGGAGGAGGGCGAGGACCACACGGGACGGGCGGGAGAGGTGGAGTCCACTCTGCTCCTCCATGTGCGGGCAGCTTGGGCTTCACTGGTCTGTCAGCAGTGGCAGGAGCGCGACTCCGAGTGGCTTCGGAACAGCCGCGTCTTGTCCTGCTGGTCCCCTCCAAGGGACGTTGGGCAGCGCGTCTGCCCAGTGCCTGTGAGCATCCCACTGCATGGAGCAAACCGTCCAGGAAAGGTGTTGTTTTGGAAGGCAGACATCTCTTTAAAGAACAGCTCCAAGCAAAATACCCGTGCGAGTCCGTGCAGGACATTAACATTCAGGGGGTGTCACTGCTGTCCCCAGCAGTGAGGCTCAGGTAAACCCGTCCTTCACAGCCAGTAACGAGTGGAAAAGGAAGGCTGGAAAATCAAAGTTAAACTGTGTGTGGGCGTCTGAGTATGAAAGGATAAATCTAATGGAAATATCCTTCAGCCAAACTGAGAAATCAGAGCAGGGCCTTTACTTCTGTCAACAGAAAGGCGATGGAAATGGAAGGGACAAGGCTGCCATTTCCAACTGACCATCGCCATGGAAACACCTCTCAGTGTCAACACTTGGTGGAGCAGGATGTGGGCAGCAAGGCAGGAATGGGCACTTGGACAAAGGACCTGCTCACACTCTGAGCAGCACTTTGAGGATTTTTAAAGCACTTTGTGTGGGTCAGGAGTGGCTGAGGGCAGGACTTCTGACACCAGGGCTTGCAGCAGCCTGTTGAGATACATTGGGAGGGAGAGCCAAACAGAAACCTGACATTGATGATTCTAGATGTTTTAGCTCTATCAGTCTATCCAACTTAACAGTTTCATATGGGAGATCTCATTGTTGTTACTCAAGTAACAAAAGACCAAACTGGGGCAGAGGACCCACACAGAGGGTACAGGGAATGGCTTCATCATGTACTGTACATGTACAGGTATGTGTAAGGTGTGTTCTGGGGGGGTGTATGGAAGAGCAAGGTCTTTGGAATAAAATCAGGAAGTGTAAAATTCTTGAAGTGGCAAAGATAAATGTCTAAGAGCATTCAGGAAGGGTGGAATGATCAGACTGAAAGGAGAGTATTTTAGGGACAAGTTTTGCTTAGGGTAGAGAAACCACAGGGAGAGAAACAGGGAAATAGCTGTTGATGGTGTTAGGTCTAGAGTGATGATGAGACACTGAGGTAGAATTCAGGTGATGGGGAGGAGGAAGATACCTGCAAGACAGGAGGACTGCAGGCCTGGAAATTGTGGAGGACTGAGCACCACCACCAGCAGCAGAAGGCAGAAATAGCCAAGGTGTTGTAAGAAACTTGGACAGTCATATGTTTCTGTGTGCAAGTTTCCCTTGGATTCTGAGCAGCCTTTTTGCTGGTAATTCAGATCATCTTTCATTCCTTTGCTCATGGTGGTCAAAGTCCTGGCAGTGCTTATGAACAAGGAGCTGCTGGGCACTATCAGAAGGTAATTTTTATTGCCTTTTTTTCAAATGGGAAGAAAGAGAAGAAAGGTGAGAGCCCAAGCTCATGAAAAGAGATTGGAGCAGCATTAGCAGTCTGAGTTGTGGACCTTCCCCCAGCCTCACTTCTCTCCTTTGAGCCCCCAGTGCTGCACCAGTAACTCTGCCTGGCTGCACTGCCTCGTGCTGCAGGCACTGTGCAGAGGGTGTGTGGCAGGAGGAATGTGTTACTGCTGTAATGCAGCAGCTTTTAGACCCCTCTGTGCTATCACTAAAAAGAAAAGTGTTGAAGCAGTTCACAGCTTTCATTTTAAATTATCAAGAAATGCAGTAGGAGTCTGAACAGGAATCCGGATTAAAATCCTTTCCAGAATTTCTGTTAAGCTTCAGACTTTTTTTTTCCTCTTTTGTGTTCGTATATTATGGCTATATTTAATCAAACATAGTTCTACAGTGGTTTCACTTCTTGAACCACTAAGAAGCAGGAAGAGTATGTGTGTATGCTTTTTATTAGCCTTCTTTTCATAATGCACTTTCTTCCCTATAGAAATCTCCTTTCCTGCTGATTCATTATGTGTCAGGAAGCCAAGCGTGACATGTTAAAAGCCATCTTGATAGTGTTTGGTATTCAGTACTAACAATTCACCAGGCACAGGAGTCTTTCTTTAAAAGAGGGAGGAAGAAAATCTGCATATTGGATGTGCCAACATAGTGGATAATTTGCATTAAGCATCCAGACATTCTTTTTTTGCAATCTGTCACCCTTCACTGGCTTTTTATTTTATAACCTTCACAGCATATGGAGAACATAAGTACTGAAAAAAAGTGGCACCATGTGGACAGAAGCTGGAGCCAGAGCCCTTTAGGATCAGCTGGGTCAAGGCTAGAGAAGGACCTTTCCTCTGCAGCAATTGATCCTCAACAGGACTTTGCTGTGCTGGAAGGACCTGAAAATAATAGGCATGGTTCTCTAAGTACCCAGCTATAAAGCTGTCCATTATGCCTTAGCTCCTAGCTCACAGCTTGATTCAGACTTAAGAACCATCATCATGAATACACAAACTCTGAGCCATGATTTGCTTTCCAGACTTGCCCCCACGATGTGCTGCTCATCCCAGGATTTAGCAGCAGTAGGGAGCAGTGCTGCCATCCTGTAAAACAGGATGCAAAGCTGTAAAACAGGCTTTCTGTACCCAACAACACGGACACCAGCTCACTTCTTTAGCAGAGTGTTCCTGAAGTAACCAGAAATTACTTAATTCAAAGTTTCTCAATAATAATTACAGTTCAGCAACTTCGTGTTGTATAGCTGAATGATCCAAAATACTTGACTGCATTCTAATCTCACTGACAATGTATCTTTTGTTAAAATCGCTATTTGAACATCACTCGTTAGACGTAGTATCACTGGTGACAGAACAATATATCTTAAATAATAAAATGAATGTGAGCAGAGGTAGTGAAGTGGCAAGCGTGTCTAACTTAGATGTAATAACAGAGACTGAGTGTTAAGAGGAAATCCAAAACTGTGAATGTACTAGAAAGCAAAATCTGTTGGGTACGATAACAATAAATGTGGTCATCAAACAAACATAGAGGGACTTATTACAAAACTATCTGCAGCACTTTAAATAGTGATATGGGGAAGAATACTTATAAACCTGATTTACAGTATTTCTGCAGGTTGTTCAGCCTGGCCAATAGCAATGTGAATTCTGCAGTATAAAACTAGACCAAGATGAGATGCTGTTAGGCAAAGTGACATTAGTGGATGATGAGGCAATACAGCAACAGGTCACAAGAAAAGCAATAAAACTGCTTCACAGAGGAGATCCAGGAGTTCTGTTCCACCAGCTGCGTGTGACACACTCAGTGAGCAGCATCAAAGAGGAGAACAGGAGACTGTTCACAGGATATGCTGCCCCTGTGACCACAGTCATTAGGTGTCACAAACATCCCTTCATTTGCTTCTGATCTCCTTGCACGATGCTGCTTTTGGCTTGTGCCCCAGCCTCTGGCTGTACAGGAGCATCAGCCCAACCTGCTGTTGCCAGGATTTCATCCCTTCACCACGCAGGGATCTGTGTCTTTACTACAAAGCTTAAGTCCATGGGACTTTTAGCTTTGATTTTGTGTATTCTGGTTTAAGGATTTTACAACACAACATGCAAAGGACGTGCCTTGATAGACTATGCCAAAGACACTCCTGAAAAGGAGCTGCCAGGCATGAGGACACCTTGGAAATGGTGTTGTCACTTATCAGCACTTTCCAAAATCTGCACATGAGCTGTGGTGCTTTTAAAGGATAAATAAATAATATGCAAATACATATTGCTCAGAGAGACATTAAAAGAGTCAGAAGATGCTTTGAGTCAGTTATTATGGATAAAATATTTTATAAGTGCCATTTCCATTGTAAGTCAGGTTGCAAATATCACTGTTACAGGAAATTCTGCAACTAAAATATTCTGAGAGGGAGTCTTTATTCAAATCATGTATCTGCATGCAGTCTAGCATTCTTATTTAAATAGCTAACAGGTCCAGAGAGTTCCCAAGAAAAGAGCTTCAGTTTGCAACGTGTTCTGTAACATCACCCACCTGTCCGTTTTCCCAAATTACTAAAAGGTCGTCCAAGTCTGAGGGGGAACTCACACAGTGTCTGTTAGTCACTCCCAAAAAATGAGTCAGCCTTCAGTGCTGCTACCCAGGATCTGACAATGAAGACCTGGCAGAAAGTTTGCATTTGCTGTTACTCTGGTGTATTTTTGGCTGCCGATTTTACTATAAAGCTGATTTTGTTTTCATATTAGACAGAAAAAGATTCCAAAACACTCTTTGGAATTGTACTGCTTTACTCCAATGGAACCAAGTCTTTTGTTGTTTTTGGGTTTTCAGTGCAGGCTGCCAGCACTACAGAGGGTCATTGCAGGTGCAGAGTCCCTATTAGTAGAAGACTGAAATAGAGCCAGATACTCTATTGAGGAGTTTTTCCTCTATATATACCTAATTCTGGAATTGCCTTTGGAAGCCTGTTGATACCAAGGAGCAGAGAATAGTAAACCAGTATCCATTACTGGTATCTTTTTATAGGTCTCCTTTCAGTTCTGACAGAAATCAGCAGGAATGGATTTCTGCTGGTAATTTGGAGTGGCTTTTGATAGTTTTGGCATGATTGTGCAGTTTCTGATGAGAAATTTTACTGTTCTCTTTGCAGTTCATGGCATCAAGTGGACATGCAGCAATGGCAACAGCAGTTCAGGGTTCTCAGTGGAACAGCTCGTGCAGCAGATCCTCGATAGCCACCAGACCAAGCCCCAGCCTCGGACACACAACTGTCTCTGCACTGGTACCTTGGGTGAGTACCTGAGGAGGGCACAGAGTGACTCAGCTTCATCCAGTCTGGGAGTAGAGTTTGTAGTACTGAGGTGATAAAAATGCTGTCTCATGAAACACTGGGACACGATGGACTTGGAGACAGGAGAAGTTCCGAGCATAAAAAGATGCAGCTGGAACTTCTGGGGAAAATGTCAATGCTTTCTAATAAATGAAGTCCATACATGAGCTGCTTAAAAAAGGTATATTTTCTTCTACATGTGGAAATTCTGTTACCAAAGCCTCAAAATCTAATGTTCTTCCAACTTCACCCTCTGAATTCCTTGGCCTGCAGCTCACTTTTTTGGAGAAGTGCTCAGGTGGTTAACTGCAAGGTATTCCTGAGATAAGACAGGTCTCATTTAGGTATGATGAAAATACAGATGTCTTTCCTGTTCAAGGAGATGACCTTGTTTTGGATGACACTACAGCAGCAAGAAACAGCATCCTTAGTGTTAGCATTTCCCACAGACAGTGGGAGGCTAAATGATTCACTTTCCATCTCATCTGCTTTGTAGCTCCTCCTTTCTAGCACTTTGGTCAAATAGAGTATATGACACATTAACTAGTCTTTAGCAAAACTTATACAGGAAAGTTGTCAGTGCTTCAAAGGGTTTATTTTTTTCTTTTTTCTGAGCAGTTGCGTTATACAATCAAGGCTTAAATAAGAATGATGACCTCTGAAATACCTGAGTTTGGATTAAAATTCACCCCTTAAGGCTCAGCATTTGATCCAGGCTTGCAGATCTGAACATGAATCCTTTTATTCTTCCCTTTGATGTTTTGTCTTGTGCTAAGTCTGCTCAGTGGTTTTTAACATAACAGTATTGCTTTGTTTTGTAACTGGCTTGCACATTGACACACACATTCCCAATCCCTTACTGTCATCCACAAATACAGCAGCATGAAAGCCTTTCCCTTGTTCCTGTTCATTTCTATACCTAGGAGAATAGAGAGATTTAATATTGTATTTAGTCTCAAAAGCACTATCTTGAACTACTTTAAGTGACCTCATTCAAATCTTGAACACATAATAAAGAAGTTCCCCTTCAAGGGCAAGCAACAAAAGATTTAGCAAATTGCAATGGCTACATGGATGCTTTATGTTGCCCAGAAGATGGCATTTGTAATTGTAGCCATGAGCTATAGTGAAGAGGCTTCTTCCCCCCCTTCAGTCATTCTACACTTCTGTAATTAATGTTCCTACCTCATTCTAGGGAAAATTAATCAATTAAGGAAAGAAACATCAAACATTCATGGGCTGCTGTTCTTTAAACAGCAAAAGCAGTCCCTGCACCAGAGTTTGTGACTCTGGTGCCTTTGCAGACAGAATTGTTTATTTCATCCTGCCTGATCACAAGCTCTCAGGAATGCAGGTGATGTTACCTTTACAGGCCAATAAAGGTGCTGTCTGTTTTAATTCGTGGACGATTTTCTTCTGGTGGCCCTTGCTTGAATATTCTTCAGCAGCTCCAGTGCTGTGTGTTCTGTGTGCTCCTCTCAGAGCACAATGTGTCTGTCAGCACAGGAATGGCTGAGAGTCAGAGAAACACATCACCTCCTTATGGGAGGGCAAGCATGCTTTGTATGGCTAATGGGTTATTTCTTTAATAATTTGATTGACAACTGCAAGACACAGTGATGACAGGAAGATGTGGGCTACAATCTAAACAGCAGGGTGATGCCAGGGACAGGGGCATGATGTGGCATCTGTCACCTCTAGATTACTGGTCAGCATCTGTGCCCCAAGAGTGGTTGTCAAACTTCCTGACATCACCCAGCAGAGAGAGCCAAGCATTTGTGTTCTAGAGGCTGAGGTCTTGTCCGTGGGGGAGATAGAACAGGGCCCTGTGCCACAGCTGACAACAGCAGCACTTGCTCTGCAGACTGCACTGAGATTAGGCACATTTAAATAACTCTGAAACTTGTCACAGATGCCAATTCCCCTCAGCCTGATCAGGGCAGGGGGGAAGGCGGCAGGTGATGCATGGGGTGAGGGTAGGGGTGCCCATGTGCCTGTTGTGAGGTTGCTGTCATTGCATGCAGTGGATCTGTGCATTAGACAGGACCTGTACTCTGGCACTGGTAAGAAATCTGTTTTATTTCCAAGGTCTCTCCTGCTCTCTCTTATGTGTACTCACTCACTCTCACCCATGTATGCACAAGCATAGCTGTCCCTTGCCACAGCCATGAGATACACAAGTAGCATTGTCCTAATTTCGAATTTACTGAACGGCAAATACTGTTGTTTTCTGGCACAGGGGCAGGAAGCAGTGTGCATCACAAGTGTAACAGTGCCAAACACCGCATCATATCACCAAAGGTTGAACCAAGGACAGGTGGGTACAGCACCCATTCAGAGGTACAAAATAACGATGTCTCTGAAGGCAAGAATGAGCACAGTCATGGCAAGGCCTCCAGCCGTGAGAAGAGGAACGGCAAAGTGGCAAAACCAGTGTTGCTCCATCAAAACAGCACTGAGGTTTCTTCCACCAACCAGGTGGAGGTCCCTGACACAACCCAGAATTCTCCTGTGTCCATCAGCAGTGGGTTAAACAGCGACCCCGATATGGCAGATAGCCCAGCTGTCACTGGTGTGTCCAGTATGGCTGTAGCATCAGTCATGGGAAGTTTGTCACAAAGTGCCACCGTGTTTATGTCAGAAGTCACCAGTGAAGCTGTGTACACCATGTCACCCACGTCTGGCCCAAATCAACACCTTCTGTCCTCAGATGCAGCTGCACAAGGACTGGTACTTGCTGTGAGTTCAGATGGACACAAGTTTGCTTTTCCAACAACTGGCAGTTCAGAGACCTTGTCGATGCTGCCCAGCACTGTCTCTGAGGAACTTGTGCTCTCCACAACTTTAGAAGGAAATAGGAAAATTCCAGAAACCACCATGAATTTTGACCCAGACTGTTTTCTTAACAATCCCAAGCAAGGGCAGACTTATGGTGGAGGAGGTATTAAAAGTGAAAGCATCAATACCAACATAAGGCAGTCACCCACAGCAGAACGTAGCTTCAACTTCAATACAACCCTCACAAAAGAAATTAAAACTGAGGACACATCTTTTGAACAACAGATGTCCAAAGAAGCATTTTCCTCCACTTCTGCATCTAACACTCTCACACTCAGTACTGGTTCAGGTTTACTTCCATCTGGAGGAGGTCTGAGCCCAAGTACCACCCTGGAGCAGATGGACTTCAGTGCCATTGACTCCAACAAGGACTATTCTTCCAGCTTCAATCAGACCGTCCAGAGCCCTCACGTCCATCAGACCCCTTCCCCCAGCTTCTTTCTGCAGGATGCCAGCAAACCTCTTCCCCTTGAGCAAAACACTCACAACAATTTGAATGACACAGGTAGCTCATTTGTGAACACGTTAGGAATCTCCAGTGTGAAAACAGAGCCCTCGTCCCAAACCACTTCCAACTGTAATGGCACAGTGGAAACCAGAATAGAGTCCACCTCTTCTCTCCAGCTCATGCAGTTCCAAGCAAACTTCCAGGCTATGACTGCAGAAGCTGAAGTTCCCATGGAGACCTCCCAGCAGGCAGAAGGAAATGAAAATCTACTTAAATCAGGGGATCTTCAAGCCTGCAACACAGAACACTACTTGCAGCCTGAGGCCAACGGAGGTATCAGGAACGGAAACAACCTCCCTATCCTCCAAGGAAACATGGTACAAGGACTCTATCCTGTGGCCCATCCTAGCTTAAATAACTCCTCCAACATGGAGCTTAACTTAGACCACTTTGACATCTCCTTCAGCAACCAGTTTTCTGATCTAATAAACGATTTCATATCGGTAGAAGGTGGGAGCAACGCTCTGTACGGACACCAGCTGGTGTCGGGCGACAGTGCTGGACTGTCTCAGCCCGAAGACAGTAACAGAGCGACCTACAACCAGGCCGAGATGTGCATTCCTTGCTGCAGCCCTCAGCAAGCCAACATGCAGCTGAGCAGCACGGAGAACGGGGCCAGCACCATGGCGTACATGCACGTGGCCGAGGTGGTCTCGGCAGCTGCAGCACAAGGCACTCTGGGCTTGCTGCAGCAGAGTGGGCGCCTGTTCATGGTGACAGATTATTCACCAGAATGGTCTTACCCTGAGGTAAGTCAGTCCAGGGCTTTTACTCACTGATGTTTATTGCTTTATCTCTCGGTGCTTTGTTAATAAGGGATCTGTTTTGTTAAAGGTTTGAAAAGGCTTTTAAAATATTTCTCTCCAAGTCAGAGCATTCAAGGCTGCTTCCATGTCTGAGTGTACTTTTAATTAAGCACTTCATTATCCTGACAGGGCCCTTTCTTCACTTAGGAAGCATCTGAACAAAAAGGTATTGTTTCATTCAAAGCCAGGTCTTTCCTACATGATGGCTTCATGGTGCTACCCAGGCCTGGTAGAGCAGTAGAGTTTGCAAACTGGAGCTTTTCCTTAAATATGTCACTGATGTTCCTAGTAGAATAATTCAAGGCCTGCACAGCCTAAATGAGCTCAGCATTTCCCTCTATCTCACTGACTTCCAAAATCAGCCACATGTCCCATAAGCTGAGAATGGCAGCAGCACAGACCTTGCTGATGTGTAGGAATGCGTGGGGACAGAGACTGTTTGAGCCACTAATGGGAAAAGAAGGTTATTTTGAATTTTAAAAAAAGGGGGGGTTGTTTTCATAGGCCCGGCCTTTGAGCGCTGTTGTGCCTGTCGGGAGTTGTGCAGTCAGTGCCCAGGCCGGTCTCGCTGTCCCCGCAGTGCGGAGCTGTCCGGTGTTCGGGGCGATGGGGCCGGGACCGGGCATTCCCGGCCTTCCCGAGCGGCTGCGGGCGGGGCGAGCTCGGCAGCCCCGGGCCGGTACCGG
>VWZU01012044.1:0-35856 GCA_013397095.1 Sterrhoptilus dennistouni | reverse complement strand
GCGGGGGGGGCACCGCTGAGCCCCGCCGGCGCTGCCACAGGACGGCTCCCGTTGGCTGCGAGGATGCGAGAGACGACGAGCAGGTCTGGGGGGAGCCTGCTCTGCCCGCCCCTGCCGCGGGGTCTGCGCCAGATGCTGGCTGGAGCCTCCGCCGATGCCTTGTAGACTCCCAGGTCAGTCCTCTGGGGCCAGGTGTTGTGACATTATTTACCTGGAGGCAGGTAGAGGGACTGCAGAGGGGTCCGGGACCCCCCGGCCGTTGCGGGTGGACAAAGTGCTGCTTTCAGTAAGTATTGCAGGATGAAGTGTTGCGCAGTGCTTGCTTGGGTTTAAATGTGCATGCTCCTGTGTTGTGCCTCACTCCGCTGCACTTCCACAATGACTGCACGCCTTGCTGCTCGCTGTGCCCCCTTCGCTGTGCCCCAGCCGTGGGACGGGATCGTGTTTTCACATAGTCGCCCTCCCGTGTTGGTCCTGAGCCCCTCCCGGGTGATGCTGTTGCGATGCGGGCTCGGAGTTGTGGCAGCACTTTAATTGTAGCATCACGTGTGCAGCAGGACACAGCGGAGCGCCTCCAGCTTGCAGCCTCGTGTTCTGAGCTGTTCTGACAAGGCACGGGAGGAGGTCGGTAGCCCAGACCTGCTTGGGGGTCTCAGGGATGCTGGAAGCACACGCCTGCTCCGCACCACGTTACTGGAAAACTTGTTTTGCAGCGTGCTTTGCCAGAAAGAGCAGGAGTAGGAAGAGGACTCCAGGAGGCTGCGTGGACTGCTCGCAGTTTAGATGGGGTAAACATGACTGATGTCAGACTTCATGAAAGCTTCCAGCATAGGAGATCTCTGTCTTGCTTGCTGTTCCAGTGCTTCACAGTTTTGTAGCTTGCAGCAATTCCTATTTATCTAACTTTGCAGTAAATAGAGGCCATTTTAGAGCATGCTGTTCTTCACTGTGGTGATTTCAGAGTGAGTATTTTGACTCTTGAGGTTGCAGATTTAATGAGAGAGAACTTGGGTCAGAATTGGTACCGTATGCATTCATAAATACCATGCACAGTACTGTAAGCGCAGATGCTGCTTAGTGTGGCATGACATGCTTTTTTCCTGTTTGTAGCCCCTTTAGCATGTAGCCTTTAGGGGAGGAAATCTCCAGGAGCACTGGGTCGTAGCACTGGGCAGGTGAGCAGCACCACAGCATGTTTTCCTAGGCTGTTGCTATTTGTATACATCCAAGAGCATTTTTCCTGCACATTTTTCATTGTATTGGCACCAGTCAGATGGATGACTGACCTTAAGCAGCCAAATTTTTATACAAATTACAAAACAGCACAAGAAGTGATGTCTTTAGTAGTGTGCCCTACCTTTTAAAATATATAAAATACACATGGCATGTTTAGAACCTTCCTTTGTTTCCTGAAGCAGCTGTTCCTGGATAGCATTAAAATCCTGCCCTCCCTGAGCCCTGGGGAAGAGAAGCCTGAAAAATAGGGCAGCAAGTGCTTTATTGCTGTTGGTATAGAGACTGCCACTTGGGGAAGAAGTCAGCCTGAGCAAGCTTCCTGCTTCTCTTTTCTAGTAATGGCATGATAAAGTAGAGAAGTACCGTGTTTTGAGGGAGCACTGGCTACTGTGGGTGACACAGAGTAATCCCAGATGACATGGGAGTAATAGCTGAAGTCCTACAGCACTGGAAGAGCTGTGAGAGAAGTGTTGACAGTAAGAAATCATGCCTTGGCAGGTGAATTAATGGCTTAAAATCACTAACAGTATGTGTGTGTGCAGATCTGGGTGACTTCATCATTCCTGCCCATGCCCAGTGGTGTTCATTTGTTGGGTGAAAGCATGGGGTTTCTTCAGCTGCTGCTTAGGCTCAGAGTGTACAGTACAGTGTTTTCCTCATCTCATACCTCGGTGGTTGTGGCATTTCTCACTGATCAAAAGCTCTAGAAGTGACCTGCCTCATCAACATAGATATGCATTAGTCCTTGAGTATGAATTTTAAATGCTTTTATTTTCTGGTGGAGACCGTGACCTGTAACAACTTATTGCTAAAGAGAGGTTCTCATAAGTGCTGTCGAGGGTGTAACTGCAGTTTAATTTCAGAAATGAGTGTTCCTGCAGCAATGCCACCTCAGAAGTCAGCATTAAATGATCAAATCCATACTGCATCGTGAAAGATGTTCAGGATTTGTACTGTACAGAAGAATTGAGCAAGATTTTATAGACCAGTGACAAATGATTTGCAAAATAGAAGCAGAGCAGTGGCACTGTGAGTGACGTGGCCTTAGACTGCTTCCATCCCCACCCACAGCTTGTGCTGAATGAGAGAATATGGTGAGAGAATTCTGGCTTGCTCTGCAAAACAGAAAAATGTCTTCATGCTGCATGGCTTTTTTTACAGTGCTCAGCTGTCACACTTGTTCAGTTCAGTCTGTGTGTGCTCGTGCAGGGAATGATTTAACACAGAAATTGCTGGTAAAGAAGCAGCACAGGCTGAGAAGCCAAAGCCCTCAGAGTGGCTTTTCTACACCAGAGTATCTAAACACAGTGCTTGGGAACACGTGCAGATGCAGGTCTCACACACCACTGTTTGCTCAGTGTTTAGAATTCTCTGGGGGAATAATTACATGCTGGGAAGATGCAGCCCCAGTGGAATGTGTGGGAGATCACAGACCCTCATCCTTTAGTCCTTCCAACCAGATACTGTGTGTTATTTTGGTTGTGCAGCATGGCAAAAGCCTCCAGACTTCCAGGGGAGTGTGGAAAAAGAGCAAGTGTTGTTAGTGCTGCTTCCTGCTGAGAACTGCCAATTTACTTTTCATCTGTATTTTCAGCAGTATTTCCCCTGTAATAGTTCTGGCTGTGCTGCCAAGTTGTGTGTGGCACAGACAGTTTCTTGCTGTTTGAAGCTTGCTTGGCAAAAGGACCAAAGATCATTTGGGATGTGTTCTTGTCTGGTACAGCAGTGTGCAGAGATTAGAAAAGCAGTTCTCTGTGCTCATTTTTTAAAATTGGCCTCTTAAGCAGAGGAGAGCTTGTCACTTACTGCTGTGCCTGTTATTCTCTCAGCTCCGTGCCCTGGGCCGTGGTGGTTTTTTGGGTACCACACAAAGGAAGTGCAGAACTGGTGTTTGATGAAGGTGTGTCTTTACTACCTGTTGTAATTAAGTGTGGGCAGAGGCAATGCTCTGAGCTGTGGCTGCCCATGGGGGACACTGCGTGCACAGCTCAAAAACACAAATCCTGCTGTTGGAAGATGCTTGGGGTTAGGCAGTGGGGAGGGCTGTGCAGAGGAAGGGCTGTTGGGGTGTAGGTGAAGTGTTTGCGAGTGCTGTGTTTCAGCTCCCCTGTCAGTACAGGGTCTGTCAGGCAGGAGCTGTTACCAGGCTGCACAAGGCACGTGCTTCTGCAGCCTCCAGTGGAAACTCGTGTCACGTAAATGGCTGGCATCTCTTCAGGTTCTTACCGAGGAAATTCAGTATTTATTGGAGAGCACTGAGGGAGAAAATGGAGGTGTGGCTTCCAGAATCTTGGAGGTGAAACTAACTCCTCTCTCTGCTCCTTGCGTTTTCCACTCTCTGTGCCTGCTGTTGGTAGCTTATTGAGCTGTTGGTATGGGTGTGTTTTAAATTCATTGTGGAGGGATCTGGGTTCAGAAAACACCACTGGGTTAAACCAACTCTGAAAAAAACCAAAACAAATATGTAATGTTAAACAATATCCAGATTGTGTGGGTGTAACTGTGCAAGCATACAGGCTGTAACTCTGTAAGATGCTAGCTGATGTAAACAGTCCTGTATCCTTAGAAGATTTGTACCAGAATTGTTCTGTATCTTTAGATATGTTCAGTGTATTACCTGCTGTCAATACTGTGATCAGTAGTAGGCTCTCTCACAGTGCAGATGAAAATGAAGCTTGTTCTGCACTTAAAAGATGGTTCGTGTGTTAGGGAAATGAGTATGAAACTCAAACCAATTGCTTAGTACTGGTCAAAATCTGACCAGGCAGCTCCTCCCAGTCCCTTCCTGCTGGGACTGTTCAGGTCCCCTCAGGTTGCCACCACCTCTCCTTGTTATGCTGGTGGAAACAGAGGGAAAAGCAATTTTGGTGTTATATTGACATTAAATTTGAAGAGAAATTATTTCCACGAAAAATACAGTGTTCAGAATATTTTCTGTGAAATTATTCTGTGTCTTGGAGATACAGAAATGTGGTTATTCACATCACCTTTGGTGGAGGAAGCCTTGAATGATACCTTCAAAAACAATCTCTGTAGTTTCCTGAAGAGCATTAAAATACTTTGTAGATTGATATGTAATGGAAAAACTCAGTAAATACACAAATTTGAATGTCTAACCTTTTAGCTCGCAAAAAGGTATTAAATTCTATCATTAAAAGCAGATTTTTTTGGCAAAACCTTAAATATGTGAATATGTTTCTATCCACGTGGATCTTTGTTGCCTTTGGACAGAGTGAGGGTGCTTTCAGTGCAAGACATTTCCTTGGGTTTGGGCTGTTTACATTTCCTGTACAATGGAGTGGGAGAAAAGCTTATTTGGACAGTGATTTTTATGTTGTTGAGCTCTCATCTTCAGTGCACTCCAAGAGACTTGTTTGTCATGAGATCCTCTGCTGGCTGTAAAAGACAAGAATGTGGAAATTGTTCCTGTAACTTCAGTGCCTCTTAAGCAGGTGGCCCTGCAGAGACCCCTGAATTGAGCAAGGGAGAAAAGATTGTGACGAGAAAAATAAGAAATAACACAGGATAAAAGGTCTTGAACCTCTCAGAGTGATAGCTGTAACGTTCAGCCCTGTGGCTCTTGTAGCCCTTCTCTCAGGTATTGCTAGGTACATCTGTTGGCTCATCAGCAGGGTGTGAAAAGGCTGGACATGGTCCAAAATGCTGCTAATCTGGTGTGTTTTCAGGGCTGGGATGGGAGAGGAGCATTTTGCCTCATTGCTGAGTTCAGGAGAAACTCTGGGGGAAGGTGTTCCCACTCCCTCTCTGCCCCCCACCCCCCCTTTTTTCTTTTTTGTGGTTTGATTTGGGTTATTTTATTTGTTTGGCGTTTTTGTTATTGTAGGTTTTTTGTTGTTATTAGTTTGTTGGAGGGTTTTGTTTGGGTTTTTTGGTAGACTAGTGCAGTGCAGGCACTTAAAGTGACCAGTTCCTTTTGAAAGGGACATCTTGGTGTAACTGATACTACAGAATAATGAAAACACTATACATAAATAATTTTGGAATTGTCATCAGTTGTGGCTTGCTTAGGCACCAGTTTTGGTCACCTGGAAAATGGGCAGCACAGGGGCACCTTCCCTGCACCTCTGCCCCACTTACCTCATTTGCTGCCTGGAACTTTCTCATTTGGGGGCACACCCTGATCTTGGTAAATTCTGGCGGTTTCTTCTAAACATAGAGAGGGCTCTGGCTCTGTCCATGCTGTGCTAGTGGTCCAGAATGTTTGTTTCTACTTCCCATTTTATCAATAGCAGCCTATTTCTAAAATGCCTGATCTGGTCAGAATCAGATAGTCCTGCGCTTAGGATTTTCCAGGAGCACTGCCAGGTGTCTGAATAGGAATACCTAGGAGCACCAGATGCTGTTTTGAATTCTGTTTCCTAAGAAAAATTCTCTGCTTTAATTTCTTTGGTTTAGTGTTTCTGTCTGGGGACAATGGTGGGTGACGGGTGTACCTTTGGTAGCTTCAGACTTCTGACAAAAACTGACAGGAAGTTCTTGGTATCTTTAGCTTGGGATCAGGAAAGGTGGAGGCTTCACTCATTACAGATCATGGACCCCAGAGGGAAGAGCCTGGAAAATAGTCACAAACATAGGGCCCTCCATTTCTGTTCCAGAGTGATTTCAGATTGAAAAAAAACCCAAGGAGGGCAAGTAGTAATCCGTACTTCTGCATTTCACTGGAATTGTTTTCTCCTTTTGTTTCCAGGTGTACAGCATTATTCTCTCTTGACCCCTAAATGAGTAGGAGCAAATCCCCGAATCTTGCAGCCCTGAGCTTGTTGGTTTATTACTCCAATTCAACAAATTTCTTCTTTTTAAAAGATGCTGCTTCTGTCTGTACAAGGCTGAGGGCTCAGATGTGCTGCCCAGCGTGGCTTGCTGCTCTCAGCTCTAATAAATACAAGTGCTGGTACCCAGCTAGGGCAGAGTGGCATCCCCTGTGTGGAGCAGAGCTGTCCCGGCAGGGCAGGTGTGGCAGCTGTGTTTGCAGGGGCCTGCAGCGGGAGGGGACGGCTCGGCAGGGCCAGGGCTCTGCCAGTCTCTGCAGTGGACGTGCTCCGCCTGGCAATGGGGAGGGAGGAGACAGCGGTGTGGACTGCACTGCAGCACACTGCAGCACTCCTGGAACAAAGATTTCTCTGGGCAAACAGGGCTCGTGTTGCTGCCGTGTGCTGACCGCAGCTGGGGGACAGGGCCTGACAGGGCCCTGTGTCAGTGCCAGGAGGGTCTCCTGCCAGGGCTTGCCCAGGGGCTTTGCAATTAACAGCACAACTGAAGGATTAGCAAGGCACTAATAATAAATCCTTTTGACTAGTGAGCTCACCTCTGACATGAGGTTAGATGGGAGGTGCTGGCCACAGTCCTTTGGCCCTGGCTCTTGAGCAGCCAGAGTGGGATGCAGAAGCTGGGCAGAAGGGAGTGGAGCTCTTGCCTGCTATCAGACCACAGCAGCCTCTTGGTGAGAAGGGGGTGTCTCCAGCCAGTGGACCTGAGCTGCCTTGTACCAGTGGTCTGCAGTGTGGTCCTTAGCGCAGTACAGCAGAGATGCACATCTCTCCAGTACCTTCTAGTGAGAGCTGTGCCTTGGAGTGTAGCATATGAGTACTCCTACAGCCTTCCAGGGAGGCTGTGTTCTTGGGGAAGACTGACATGTCTAAAACGTCAGAGCTTGTCTATTTTGGTGCACATACTCCTTTTGCTGTCAGTGGGCTTGGTTCTGCATTTATGAGTGTTCTGCACCCCCACACCATCTCTATGGATGCATGAAACTGAACAGTATGAGGGTTGTTTCTCCTTTACAGTTTACTACCTATGCTGTTAGCATGATATCAGAATTCATTAAATGTTCCCTATCCGCCAAACAGTCCTGCCCAGCTTCACATGAGCTGCATGAAACTTATTCCTTATGGGTCACAGGACGGAAGGAGCTGTGCATTTGCAGCCATTCCCTCTGCACTGACTGGCCCTATCCAGAGAACCATTGCCTTAGCTGATCTCCATGCATCAGGTTCAGCAGTGGTTTGTTGATCTGTCTGAACCTCCCTGCCTCCACCATTCAAGCCTTAGTAGCTGTAGGACAGTGCTATGTTACAATGCAAGGAGGGGAAAATGAGTAACAACCCTGAGACTTCTGCAGGGACCAGAGGGCTCCAGGGTTACATGGCTTTCCAGAGTGGTGTTACAGGATTGTCAGTGCCCACTGCCAATTTCTGGTAGTTCTGTTTCTGGCACTTCGCTGAGGTTTTTTTCCAAGAAAGGGAGCCTGCCAGGGAAGGAGCAAGTGCCCTGTTAAAGGCTCCTTTCCGTAAGCACAGAAGGAAGCAGGGGAGTAGTTTTCTTCCAGGTACCATTATTGCATGATTCCAGGAGGCAAGCCAAGCTGAATTCAGGACTTTTGTGAAGTAGGGAGGTGATTCTAAAACGGCAGATGTGATCTGACTGAATGCTCTCTGAATGGGTGTATCTGCTTAGGGTTTGTGTTTTGAAAGACTTTGCATTACCCCTAGTATTGTGTGCATACAGCTGGACTCACAAAGAAAGAGATTGTCTTCTGCCTGTATTTTTCATTTTTCTGTCTGTTTTCTGTAAGGAAGTTTTCAGGAATTGCAGTCAAAGGGTTGCTGCCGGAAGTTGAAGAGCTAGGATACTGCGGGGCAAGTGTGTGTGTTTGCAAGCAGAGTAAACCTCCTCTATTACTTCCAGGATAGCTGTTTTTGACTTCCTGTAGCTGACTGTCAAAACCTGAGCTTCCTTTCCATGGAAATGTCCTTACTCTGGCTTTCCCCTACCTAGATAACCAGTTCAGGATGTCCATATTGGAGCGACTTGAGCAGATGGAGAGGAGAATGGCTGAAATGACTGGCTCCCAGCAACACAAACAAGGAGTGGGAGGCGGGAGCAATGGGAATGGGAACAGTGGAACACAGGTGCAGGTATGAACCCTTCTGTGTCCAGACACAGCTTTATGCTTTCTTACCAGAGGTTTTTTTGGGCGGTGAGGTTTGGAAAGTGTTACAGTTTGCCCTAAGTAACAAGTCTGGTTTGTGGGTGTCTTAACAGCAACTGGTTTTCAGTCACATTTGCCACTCAGTACTTGTAGAAGTGGAAAGCTGCCTGTTGAGGGCAGGCTGGGGCTGCTCTCCATAGCTAAACTGGGATGTGTGTGGTGTTTCAGTGCGTTTCTGGGACTGGGACCCTCGGCAGCTGCTTTGAGAGCCGCGTGGTGGTGGTGTGCGAGAAGATGATGAGTCGCGCGTGCTGGGCGAAGTCCAAACACTTGATCCATTCAAAGACTTTCCGAGGAATGACACTGCTCCATCTGGCCGCTGCCCAGGGCTATGCTACTCTCATCCAGACCCTCATCAAATGGCGGTAAGACCCAGCCTGCTGGACCCTGGGCTGTCACCAGGGAGGAGCATATATAAACTCTGCTCAGTCCACATTTCTGGTTGTCTTGTACAAAGAGCCAAGCCCCTGAAATTGTTCCCATCCCCTGATCCAATGGGACCTGTGTCTTGAGAGTGAATCCAGTCACTGGATGTATCATGCTCTTCATGTCTGTGGTGGGGGCACTGTGTGGTAAATAGACATGTTGTGGGCATGTGTGTGGCCTCTTCTTTGTGGTACAGTGCTTTGGATAAATCTGTACTTACACAATGATCCTGACGTGGCTACAGAGGATCATTCCTTCTCTTGTTTCTCCTGCAGCACCAAACATGCAGACAGCATTGATCTGGAGCTGGAAGTTGACCCTTTGAATGTGGATCATTTCTCCTGCACTCCCCTGGTAAGAGCAGGGTCTGAAACTTCTGAGAGAGTCTGAGGGCCCTTTGGGAAGTTCTTTCTGGTGTTGTATTTTCCTAAAGTGTTTCACTCTCTGGAGAGTAGATGTTCCTCTGTATTCCTGCTGTGTACATGGTAAGACATGGGACTATCAGCTTCCTGGTATTTTGTTGAGAGAGAGGGCACACAGAACAAAACTTTCATTGAGAGACATGAGGAAAGGGGGCAGACAGATGGCTCTGGTTAGTGTTTTACCCAGAATCTAGTCTCCACTATCACGGTGTGAAAAGGACTTTACATGCCTTCTTTCACGTTGTCCTCTGTCAGTGTTTAACTGTAGAGGTTGTAAAATTACAAAGTATCTTGGTCACTGGAGTAATGAAATCATGAATGAGAACTTAGACAAGCAAAAAGCCAAAACAGATGGAACCAGAACTGCCAGTTTGCGACTCAGAGTATTGATTTTATGGCTCCCAAACTTTGGTCCTGTCTGTACGTTTCTGACCTCAGAGATTCTTTTGTGTATGGAGCTGTTCTGTCTCTGCGGTGATGTCAGTGCCACAGAAAAGTCCAAAACAAAAGAAAACTCTGTTGTGGGAGACAATAGTATGTATTCAGTCCTCCATATTGGCGTTTTGTTGAGTTGGGACATTTATGAATGTAATCTGCTCCCTTTGAGCATGTCATGGTTTTGTTTATCAGAAGAGTTTTTCCTTGAGCTGGGACCAGACTCCACTGCATTAATAAGAAAGGAGAAGGCAAGTCTCCCAGTGGGTCAGTTACCTTTTCTCCTTTAGATGTGGGCGTGTGCCCTGGGCCACATGGATGCAGCTGTTGTGCTGTACAAGTGGGACCGCCGAGCCATCTCCATTCCCGACTCCCTCGGGAGGCTCCCGCTGGCCATCGCTCGCTCCCGGGGCCATGTGAAGCTGGCAGAGTGCTTGGAGCAGCTACAGCGAGATGAGCAAACCCAGCTTGGCCAAAACCCCAGGATTCAGTGCCCCTCGAGCACAGACTCCAACACAGAGAACTGGGTGTCCCAATGGCACAGTGAGCTTGTTGCTTCTCAGGAGCCTCAGAAGGGAGTCACGGTGATTTCCAGTACAAACACAGGTAAAACATCCTGGAGGGCATGCTCTGTTTTGCTGACATTTAACATGTGAAAATGTGGGGGAAAGGAGCTCACCTGGACAGCAAGTGCCACTTTTAGCCTTGTTGTCCATGCTTAATTCTTTTCTTGTGCTCCATACACTTGCATAAGCAGCAGGAAGAGGAGTGAAGGCCTGCTTTGGAAAGACTTGTGTATCTTAGGAGTGGTTGAGACAGTATGCTCCCTGGGTGGTTGTTACTCCCTTTGCACATCCTCTCAGGTGTCCATAGAGCACAGCACAAACTTAGGCCTAAGGCAGAAGCTGTTGATGTTCCTATAGCAGCCGTAAGTTGCATGTTTAGTTTTGACCATTGCTCTGTTTGTTTACAGAGTTGAGGCGGCCAAGATCAGAACCTTCCAGCTATTACAGCAGTGAGACTCAGAAAGATTACCCTGCACCCAAAAAGCATAAGCTGAGCCCTGAGTATTTTCAAGCCCGGCAAGAGAAGCTGCTTTCCACTGCACTGAGCCTGGAACAGCCAAGCATTAGGAAGCAGAACTCCAGCTCCAAGCAATCCTCCACTGAGACAATCAGCCCCAGTGAAGGGCTGAGGGACTATGGCCGGGAGCTCTCCCAGCACATCCCAGAAGTTACTGGGTACCGGGGCTCCGGCAGCCAAGCAGGCATCAAATGGAACCCAAAAGACATTTATATTGGTGTGTCTGCAGTGCAGGTGGCAGGGAGCCAGAAGGGCACTGCCCTGGGGAAGGATGCTGCGGCCCATCGGGTGCGCCAACGGGAGCAGATGAATGTGTTGATGATGGCCGACAGGGAGATGGTGGATGCAGAACTCTTGTCCTACAGGGACAGCGCAGGGGATGAGGACTGTTTACACCACATGGATGAACTGCAGGTAAACACACCCACAGCACCAAGATCAGCAGTCTCAGAGCACGGGGGCTGCACAGAGGATCCTGACCGTGAGAAGCCTCCCTCTAGAGGCTCTGAATTGTGCTTTGAGGAAGGTGATCACACAGTCAATGTATACTTCCAGTTTCATCACAGACATAAAGGCTAATGGGTAGCATTTAGACTTGTACACTGGCATTCACTTCCAACAGTGTACAGAATGCACAAAATTGTTTGCAGTTGTGCAAAGAAAAAGGAAAAAGCAGAGCCTGATCACAGCAGTGTGTGTGATTCAGGTGGCCCAATAGCCCTGTGGGAACTGGGCAGCAGTCCCTAAAATACAAGATGTGATAGAGGTAGAGCTGTGGTTGCAGGCCAGGCCTCTGCACTTCAGAGAGAAGGAGGTAAGAGTAGAGAAGGGGAGAAACAGTGAGTGTGGGGAAAGAAGAATCCTATGTGTGGAATAGGGGAAATAAAAATATAACAGAAGCAGGAGAGACATAAGAGAAGTAGTCACTGGGAGAAAGATGCTGTGGTTGTCTGAGCAAATGGGTAATGGGTACATAGCCTTACTTGTTCTGCCTTGGCATCTCTGAATGTTCCCATCTGACTGGTGTAACACAGGTGAAGCAGAGCATTGCAAAACAAAAACAGTTCTCTGTTCTCGGAGTTGAAAATTCCTGTGGAACTTGCTGAGCTGAGGGATGTAATTTGAAGGATTCCCAACAATGTTTTGTCTCCAGTTTTTTAACTTCTCTTGATGTGCCTTTATTGTCCTGTCGTGCTCTAGTGCACATCTCAGCAAAAGAGCAGCAAAGTCACTTTTCCTTTGGAAATAACATACTAGTGACAGCTTTAGAGGGAGGGCCCAGAGACCTTTCACCAGATGTCTGAGGCTCTCCATAAAAGATAAAAGGTCTCGGGAATATTAAACCCTGCAGTGCTTGGTCTGAAGAGGCAGAAAAGCAGATGAGCACTGGTTAATGGATTTCTCTCCACTGCTGAGACAAACAGTAGACTCCAGCTTCCACAGGTTTGGGCAAAATGGGAAATTCTGTCTAAAGCTGTGCTGTAACATGGAAGCACAAGGCACCTTCTACCAGGGAGCTCAAGTTTGCTGTTCTTTCCCCCTTGACAGGTGAACATGATGACACTTGCAGAGCACATTATTGAAGCTACGCCTGACAGGATCAAGCGGGAGAATTTTGTGCCAATGGAGTCGCTGCTGGTGGAGAGGACAGACAGTGCTGCCATGAGCACCACCATGAGCTGGCTGGCCAGTTACCTTGCTGACATTGATCACTTACCCAGTGCTGCACAGATCAGGTCCGTGAGAGCTGGGAGGTTGCTCTGGGTTTTGGTGTGGTGTGGGTGCATGTTCTGACTCTTCAGCCTGCAGGTGCCAGTTCTCAGTGGGACTCAATTCTGGTCTTGCAGGCCCAGGCACAGTCTTATGCTCAGATATGTAGTTGCCAGCGCAGGTACAAGTTCATGGAATGGGGGTTTCACTCCAGCACCACATCCGTGCAGTGCAAGATAGGCAGGCTCAGGGGCGTGGGGTGTTGATTGGAGAGAGGGAGGGGAGCATAAATTTCTGTCTTGAACTCAGAAATGTTGTTGTCCTTACCTGTAGTGCCAGCCCAAGTGTTTTGTAAGCCAATAATTCCTACTGTGGTTGGTATTTCAGAAGTCTCTATAGTGAACCCCTGACCCCTTCTTCGAACACCAGCTTGAGCCCTGCAGGCTCACCAATCAGTGAAATAGCTTTTGAGAAACCCAGCCTTCCCTCGGCAGCAGACTGGTCTGAATTTCTGAGTGCATCCACCAGCGAGAAGGTAGAAAATGAGTTTGCACAGTTAACTCTGTCTGATCATGAGCAGAGAGAACTCTATGAAGCTGCCAAACTCGTCCAGACAGTATTCAGGAAATACAAGGTATGTGGTCCAAATGTCCAGTGTCTTCTTCGATGGGTGTGTGAGAGAGTTTAATTTGTTACAAACCAAAATGTGGGTAATACCTACTCCAGGGATAAAAATACAGTAGAAACTGTATGTCGTAACCTCTTCAATGCTTCTGGCATTCCCTTGTTGATATTTGCTCAAGAAGTACTGTATGGGGAGTGCATGCCATGCCATGGCACACCTGCTGTGCCAGAGCAGCACTCACAAAGCACATCCTCAAAATGTACCCCAGAGGTTCTACTTAGTTGCCCATTTGGTGCAAAGGTGCATTTTGAAGGTTTGTTCCTTATGTGAGTTGACAGCAGAGACATCTCCAGGAGTTGCCTAGGCCTGAGTTGGACCAGGTAGCATTGACAGGAGAGGTTTGCCCTGTGAGCAGCTGAGAGCCACATCAGCTGTTCTGGGTTTTGGTGCACTCTGACTGATGCTGCTCCTTTCTTTCCCCACACAGGGTCGTCCTCTCCGGGAACAGCAGGAGGTGGCTGCTGCTGTTATTCAGCGCTGCTACCGAAAGTACAAACAGGTAATGAAGAAAGTGAAATTTTATGAAGCACATGTGAGTGCCATGAGCTCACCCCTTGTAGTTGGCATTGTCCCACTGTTCCTCTTGTGTGCTTTCCAGCATGCAGTAATGAAAAACTGTGCTCAGGCAAAATTGAAAAGGGAAGATTTGTGTTCTGAATCTTAGTTTTGGAGGGAATCCTTGAAATTTGTTTGTGATAATGCCTGTGTTTTTGCTGTGAGGTGGAGGGCTGTGATGTATTCTATATTGGCCTCTATGCATGCTACAGCCTGAGGAGACTGTTCTCCGACTAGTTGCTTGCCAAATTTCATTGTGAAATTGAAGTTGGTTTTGCCTTTGATAAGGGTGAAGATGAAAAATAGGTTGTTTTATTTTGCAATACTAAACTTTTAAGCTATGGGAAGCCACGTTGTAGCTTGGTGTAAGTTTTTCCAGGACTGAGGCTATTCTCCAGACTCTGGCTGGAGATGTGTTTTCAGGCTGAGTTCTCAACCCCAGAAAAAGAAGATACCTTTCTTTTTTGGTTTTTGGTTGGGTTTTTGTTTTGGTTTTTTTGTTGTTGTTGTTTGGTTTTGGATTTTTCTGGTGAGGACTAGAGCCCACATCCATCTTCGCACTCTACCCTGCTAGACACAGTGTGTCTAACGCCTGGCAGCATGTTAACAGAAAGTGAAACAAGGCACCTGTGCTCTTTTACAGCCCTCAAAAACATTTATTTGGGAAGTCTTTCTAGTGTCAGTTGACTGCATTGTGGTTCACATCCAACCCATCACATGGCTTTCATTCTGGAGTGATGCTCCCTGTAGTAGGGAAGCTTAATTCCTTTCAAAAACTGCTTGACAAAACGCTTTGTCTTGGATCCTGGAATCACTTCTTTTTGAAAGAAGATTGTTTGGGTCTTTTTGTTTTGTTTTGGTTTTTTTTTTTTCATTCTTTATTTGCAGAACTAACATTAACTGTGTATTTTTCTGTTTCTCCCCAAGCTTACTTGGATAGCCTTGAAGGTAATACAAATACAAACACTATTTTGGAAACAGTTCCCCATGGGTCACTAACTTTCACACTGAGTATAAGCAAGGAGAACCTGGCATTTTGGAGAAACATTTTAATAGTATCCACTAATAAATGCTTGTGGCTGAGAAATCACTGACAAACCAGATTTTCTGGGGGTTGTGTTGGGACTGCTGTGCCACAGTTGCATCAGCTCCCATGAGCAGGGATGGGCTGAGGTGCTTGGGAGGGGTTTGCAGCCATTTTCCAGAGGACAGGCTTGCCTTTAGTGCTCCTGATCAGCTGTCACTTGGCATTTGGGGAGCACAGAACATTTATCCCACCTGTGAGCCAATGCCCTCTGCATTCTGCTTGCCTACTGAAGTATTTTGATCATTCATCTTTGAAATACCTGTGTGCTGAATTCCTAAGATCAACATCTCAGTACATTACTGCTCATGCTGGAGGCACAACTGTTGATGCCAGTCTTAAACTGTTCACAGTCAGTAATTCTCTGCTGTAAAGATGGGTTTCCCAGCTGTGCAACGTCTTGATCTCATCAAATTCTAGAATCAACTGAGCTTTTCTCAGGGCTACCAGGAGGCAAGGTGTGCTTTTCCTGGAGAGAGTGTGTCCTTGGGGTGATATTCCATCCACAGCTTCCCCCTGCCACGTGGTTTTATGTCAGGCTGAGGACTGTTCTCTCAGCACAAGTGGGTTGAGCTCTGGGACTTCCTCTTTGGGGAGGAGTTTAGGTGACGTCTGCACTGATCCCCTTCCCAGAAAGAAGAAGGGAACAAGAGGAGGACAGGGTGCAGCTACTCAGGTCTTAGAGTTGCATGCAAACATACTGGGGTCTGGTCTATGCAGTGACTGCTAATTTCTCTTTCATGTGCCTTATTCCTCTGATCAGTTACTGCACTGATCAGTGTAGGTTTGTGACTGGATTGGAACAGTCACAGCTCACAGCACAGTTTTGTATTTAAACCCTTCTGTTCAGGGGTTTTTAACTCAGCCACAGAAGTCCCATCTGGGCTAAAACTTTGAAGGAGAACCATTACCAGCCCATGAGTGGACTTACTTAAAACAGCAAATTTAAAATCACAATCTGATCCATTAATTAAAAAAACACTAAAAAGAAGAAAACAAAACACCCAATAAAACTAATAATGGATAATGGCAAAATATAACTGCTCCTAATGACTGCTTCAATTCCAAAAAGTGAAATTTGGTAAATGGTGGTTTGTGATGATATTGGAGGACTTTTTGCTTTGGGGTTATGTTGGGAGGGTTGTTTGTTTGCTTTTGGGATTTTTGGTCCCAGTAGAGTGGAAAATATTGAGATATGTTAGGACATAACCCTGTACAGGGTAGTAGCTGCTACTCGTCTGTCTGATAAAGTGAGCAGAAGTCAAAGCTGATAAAATACCCAGGAACAATAGACACATCAGTTCTGAAAGTATTAAAACTTACCAAAATAAGATCAGCAAACACTGAAAACCTCTGTTACAGTAGTATGAGTGCAACTTCTATACAGTATTCCGTATTCCATATTTCCATCTTAGAAAGGACTTAAAAATATGCATGAATGCACATGGTTTCTGTTAAGTGGTCATCACCTTGCATGCTGTCAAAGGAAAAGGATGTAGAATAAAGATTTTCTTTTTGAGAGTTTCTGCCTGCTTTACTTGGAATCACAGGGCTAGAAATAACACAGCACTAGATGAAATTTGGGAAGTGTCACTGCTCATGCAAATTTGTGAGTTCATTGGATGCTTGTTACGGATTTCTAATGAGATTTAGTTTTGCCTGTGTCTTAGGCTCAGTATTAGACTTTATAACTGTTGTGGGTTTGGGGGTTTGTTGGGATTGTTTGGTTTTCAAGAAAGATTGGGACAGACATTTGTTACAACAGGACAAGTGATAATGGTTTCAAACTAAAAGAGGATAAGTTCAGATTAGATGCAAGGAAGAAAGTTTTTACAACGGGGCTGGTGAGTCACTTGCACAGGCTGCCCAGAGATGCGGCAGATGCCTTATCCCTGGAAATATTCAAGAGCAGGCTGGGTGGGGCTCTGAGCAACCTGATCTCCTTGAAGATGTCCCTGTTCATGTTGGGGAGTTGGACTAGATGGCCTTTGCAAACTATTCTATGATTCCATTAATCCAGTCAAACTATTCCACAGGCAGAAAAACAGATAGTTGTTTTCTTGATGCACACTAAGTTCTGCCCTAGTCTTATAGTTGTTCCAGTTTGCTGTCGCCATTTTCTTACACAATTCCCAGTGAGGGAATAGCGATGAGAAATAAATGAGTATCATTTTAGAGCCTCAAGAGTCTTTCACTGTAGGAACCTGCTTCTTACTGGCCTTACTGGGATGCCTCAGCTTCTCTTTGTTTCCGTTGTAGTATGCACTTTATAAAAAGATGACGCAAGCTGCCATTCTTATTCAGAGCAAATTCCGAAGTTACTATGAGCAGAAAAAATTCCAGCAGAGCCGGCGAGCCGCGATGCTGATCCAGCAGTACTATCGCAGCTACAAGGAGTGTGGCAAGAGGAGGCAAAACCGCCGGGCAGCCACCATCGTCCAGCAGAAACTCAGGTGAGCCCCGGGGCTGTTAATGCTCTTGGGATCTTTATATGTTGTTTTTATGCTCTTTGAGGCTGTGCTGTGCTTCACAGACAAAGGCTGGCGGGAAAAGGACTGTGGTTCATAGGATAATTGTTGTTGCATTTAGTGGTGTTCTCCCCAGTTTTGCCTGCACTTCAGTGTTGGGGTTTTTTGTGTTTAGAAGCAGTCTGCTTACCAAGAAGCAGGATCAAGCTGCTCGCAAGATTATGCGGTTTTTACGACGCTGCCGCCACAGGTATGACACTATCTTTTGGTATCTGCCCTTCCTTAGAGCAATGTGACATTTTTCAAGTGTGTCTGCAATGAGTGCAATGTAGATATAATAGAACCAGCTCACTAGAGATCTTTTAATCAAAGAACAAAGCTGAGCTGTTTCCAAGATGCAGTGTCAAAAACGACATCTTTAACTTGGGACTGTTGGTGAGAGAGAATTGTGTACAGTTCCATTGATTATAATGTAAAACAGCCCAGGTCATTTGGCTTTAAAAACTGGTCTTGAGGAAGTCTAAAAAAAAGCTTTTAAATCACAGCTACAGCGTCTGAGTGCCGCCCAAAACATTCATGGTATGTGGGAAAGTGCAAAAAGTGATGACATCTGGTGTGTGCTGGGAATGCCTTCAGTTTGTCACAGAATCATTTGGTTGGCTCTCCTCAAGTGCGTGTTCTCTTCAGTGTGGGTAGGTGGGGATGTGGCAGCAGAGCAGCACAGGTTAGTTCACCTCAGCCACTCCACAGACACGAAGTGAACCAGCTCCTGTCAGCGTGGGGAACAGCACAGGCTTGCCAGAGTGCTCCCCTGTGGCAGCCAGCACTGCCACACCAGCAGGGTGTTTGCTGTGGTTTTAGCTGAAAGGATCCCCTGTATGATCAAGTTGCAAACTGGGACTTAGCCTAGACACTGGTGAACCCTGATGTTTCTGACTCTGCCCCCTCCATTCTCACTACCCATGCATTTCATCCACTCAGGAGCTGGTCACACCTGATGCATTTTTGAAACATGTTTAGTTCAGTCCACTGACATTTAACAAGGAGAGCTCTTAGAGGCGTGTGATAGACTCCTGATTTTAGAAACAGACTCAGTCCTTATTGCAGGATTTCAAAGCTGTGCTTTGTAGGAGGTCAGTGTGGCTCATGCTATGGAAGTACCTCCAGGTTCAGTGGGGAGTAACATATGTGGACAAGAAAGAGGGCTTTGTAGTTCCCAGGCTGATTCCAAGTGCTCTTGAAACAACCAGAGTCATTGATGAAGAAACACATGTGACTTCTCGCTTCCAGCAGGGTGTATGGAAAAGATGAAAGGGGTTGTTTTGTTGTGTTTGTTGTGCAGCATGTCCTGGAGGCTCAGAACTTCTGTATCCTCTCAGATCTGCATGAGATCCAGGCAGTCCCTGGGGGAGCCACATGCCAAGTTTCCATCCATGGGGTGTCTGGGGTCAGCCTGAAAGGCTCTTGGAGCCAGCTCAGACACAGGCCCAAAGGATGCCTCCAGTCTGGCTGTGTCCCTGGGCTTCCCACCAACACCAGGATGTGCCATGCACTCTAAACAGAGCTCAGTTAAGACTCCAGCTGTTGAGTAACACAGACACTGCAGGGATTCAACTGCCCATGATTCCAACCGTTCTTGACTTCAGCTTGTTGCCTTTCTCTTTCTCAGTGTCTCCTCTTCCCTTTGTAGAGAGACCCTGCTCATTGACAGGCCAGACCCAGGGTCAGTCTCCTCTCTCCAGCAGCATGGTCGCTGCTCTGAGCATCCCTGAGGGATGGGTTTAGCTCTTGGGGAGTTCCAGACAGAAATTCAGGAGCAGGGGGGATTCACTGTCATTAGGCTCTTTCTGGCTCACGTCACATTGTGCAGTGCTTGAATTCCTGCAGCAGTGCAGTCCTGTCCCCTGTCCCTGGGCACTTGTACTGGTTGTGGTTGCTTGGGAATACATCCGTGGTTCTTGGCTAGGATGCAACAAAAGGAAAAAGTGACTTGCCTCCACTGAAGATGTTAACCATGCTTCAAAACTGTCTTGCTTTTCAAATAGAAATGATCACAGAGTTATGGTTGCACATTTTCTCCAAGCAATCATAATAATGATTATAATGCGTTATTGTAACTATTATTAGTAATTGAGAAATTTGAACAGGAGCATTGTGGCATTGGTAAATGCTAAAAGTGAAAGCAAGACTTACCAAAATGACAAAACCAGCATTTAGAATCTACTTGAAAAATAGATAAATTTACCAGATTTATAGAACTGTTTAGAAATGTGACAGGTTTGAGCCTCGTTCCCTTTTTTTCTCCTGCTTGCTAAAAATGCTCTAGCAAGCAGGAAGGCATTTTCCAACAGAGTGTACACTTGATGCTCTGTACACTTGGGCTGCATCTGTGTTCCTGGGGTCACACTGCTTTAGTGTCTCATAGACCCTCGAGCTCCTCTGGCTGCTGGAACCACTCTGCTCTCTGCAGTCAGTGACAAACACCATGCAAATCAGGTTTTTAGAGCTTCATTGCCACGCAGGATTTTGAAGACAAACTAGAAGCTTTTTTGCTTGCATAAAAAACTGTAAAGGCAAATATAATACTGGAAATTACACAGATCATCTACTTAATAGAACAGAGCCCCACTTGCTCCAGCATCTCAGCTCAGACTGGCCTGTTTGCTTCTTTGCTCCCTGTCCTGAGGGGCAGATCCCTGTGTCTCCCCTGGCACAGCCATATCCTGGCAAGAGCACCTGCATCCATTCCTTCCCAAACCTGGCTCTGCGACCCTCTTTCTTAGCTGCCTTGTGGTGCAGGTACACTGGGCTACCAGGTGGAATTGCTTCCTTCTCACCTGCTCTTCCTCAAGCTTTCTGAATTTTCTTTGTGTCTCAGTAACAACATTATTCCTCCCTGAGTTTTCTTGCTTACCCCTTCCTAAGGATAGAGTAATCAAGCTTAGGATGCTAAGAGTAAGTTTCAGATTACCTCTGTGTAAGCCTCCTGATTATATCCCTTCAGTCTCCCATGCGACACTCACACAGGGTACAGCTGATGAGGATGGGACTACCTGGGCTAAGAGCCCCACACACTCCTTCTGCTTGTTGAAATCTCATTGCAGACTCCTCCTGTATTACTCAAAATTAGCACACTGCTGCTATAAACAAGAATTTAAGAAAGCCCCGGTCTCCAGAAAGAAACACTTCAACCACCCAAGCTCCTGAACATCCAGGAGTGAGCTATAACAGCTAATACTTAATGTTAGTTAGTGCTCTGTCGTATAAAAATGGCACTGTGGAGCCACTTTTAAACCACAGTGCCTTGTTAGTGCAAGGGATAGAAATGACAACTATTTTTGGAAAATGTGAGGGTGTGTGAGAAAAGGGAACGTCAAACAAACAGGATCTTGTAGCAGATTTCTGCCAGTTGATAGAGCTGGGGGAAGAGGCTGCAAAAGCTAGTTGCAGTCTTTTGTGAGGAGAGTGAGCTAAGTGAGAAGGCAGTAAATGCTTAAAGTTTGAAATTCATCCTTTGAAAAATTAAATGGTTGAACCTAGGTTTTTGTCCATGAGCAGATTCTGTTGCTGAGCCAAAAAATTACTCTCCAGAGCTTACTCTGTAGCCTTTAGGTGAGATTTATTCAGGGCTTCCCCTGGCAACCGTCTGCTTGGTGGGGTTTTTTTCCTGTTTAAAATTGATCAAAGTCTACTTTAAGCCAATTACGAGAATTTTTTGTCTGCGTGCATTCAGAACAGCTTAAATGGTTGTCTTGTCCTATTTTACTTAATTACTTTTTGGCAAAAAGGCTTAATATCTCAAATGTGATTTTGATCACCTTGAGGATCTGATCTCATGAACTTAATGTTTGTTGCCTGGCCAGAAGTACTTCAGGTGTTTTGGGAGAGTTAATGAAAGGTTTTGCAGTTGGAGCTCTCAGTAGTGGATGCATAGATGTTGATGAAAATCAGAAAATACTTAAGTTTTAGTTGAATATCCTCTTAGAGAAGCTATGGGAGCTCTAGTGCCATGGAGACAAAAGGGATCATTCATCAGCAGGAGTCATTCTGACCGTCAGACATGTATTGTTTCCTTTTGACTTTGAACAAAACCCCCCATATTTATCCATCTATTGTCATATTCTCAAAAACGTGGTGAACAACATGCATCAGCATAACACGGTATCAACATGACTTGTCACAGAAGTGTTTTTTGTTGAGAATGAGAAACAGAAACTTCCTGGCCTCCCAGGAGAGCTTCACCCATCTCCCCACGGTGCCCAAACCTGTCAGCTCGTACTTGACTAACTTCCAGCCTAAAGCTTGCCCCTAACACCTCCTATGAGCTGAGCTGTCTCCAGGCTCACTGTCCTGAGGCAGAACCAAAGCTTTGCATAGTTAAGGATTTTGGAAAGATTCCACCTAGTTAATGATCCCCAGATGTGACACATCTAGAGCTGCAGGGAAATCTGGGAGTTCTGAATGGGTTTGGATTTGCTGAGGTGAGTTCATGTATAGTACAGGGAAAAGTAACCTCCTATTTCCTATTCTTTCTCTGATTTGTAGGAAAGTTTTACTCTTCTGGGGGATATCTAGGCCATTGTTAAGATGGAATTACGATCTGCAGTATGGAGTAGCATTTGGAATGAGATAGAAAAGAGGTGATTGCTGCCAGGGAAGGCAGGATGCAGCTAGAAAAGCCATGGGGATGACAGTGTTGGGTTTTTTTCTACTTGCTTATAACTTTCTGCCCTAAAGCACCTAAACACACAGGACTGCCCTTCTCTGGTAAAGAGGAGTCCCATAGGCAGGAGTGGGAAGGGTTCTTTCTCTCCAGGCAAGCAGAAGTGCTGTCTCCTCCTCCCTGAAGTGAAGCTCTGGGTAAGGTACGATTGTTGCCCTGTGTCTCTAATGGCTCTTTGGTATTGTTTTGCACTCTGAAGCCCTCTGGTGGACCATAGGCTGTACAAAAGGGTGAGTGTAGCTGCCTGCTAGCCAGTTCCTCTCTTCCATTTTAAATATATTTGCTTTCTGCTTGCTTGCATGGGGCTGCAGCCGAGATATGCCAGTGAGTTTCACCTCCATTAATTATATGAAAGAATCTCGTATAAACTAACCCTACTGCAATGACTAACACTGCTGCTTTTGTAACAGGACAGAGCTCTGCAGTAGATGTTACCAGTGCATGAATGTGTAAAAAAGGACATGTATCTTCATCATGGGCATGCTTAGATGGCGTTGTCGGTGGGGTATTTTTTCAGTATCCAAAATGACTGTGAGTAGATGCTGGGATTTGACAGGGTCTGCACTCACACACACACTCTTAATGAGTTCTGTTGTCATGGGCTGCAGCAGCATTCAGGGTAGATCATAGGAAGCTGCACTGCAGGTGCAGCCTGCTCTAAATGAGTATTTATTTCTGCCTGAGCCAGATGGAAGCCAAAGAGCTCCTCACACTGCTTTTTACTCCCAAAGGTGGTTAAGCTCCAGTGTTTATCTTCTATAAGTTGGCCTTTGGTAAGTTACACATCTGTATATAGGGCCAGCTTTTTGACAGCTGTTTGTCTCATTTATTAATCCTCATATTGGGAAGAAAACAAAAGAAATGAAGATGCTGTAACTGTGTTATAGTAAGTGCTAAGAGAATGTCTGTTGGGAGTCTCTTTCCCAGCATGAAGAGCCCACTCACTGTCTCCTCAGTCATGTTAGTGGCTGGTTGGCTGTGAGACAGCAAGGTGCCAAGAGGTAGTGTTACCTTGAATAAAGAAAACAAAGCCTTCCAAACAATATATTAAAGTGGTAATATAAAGAGCAGTTCTTTAATGAAAGCATTCAGGTGCAGAAAACATAGGTATGAGCATGAGCGGTATAGGATTTCTACAGTTTTTACAAGGTTAATTAATTAGTGTATCTAGGAGGTAAATTCAACATTTCTACCCTTGGGCCTGCCCCTTGGAGTGTCTCCAGGAGGTTCTTTGTCCTGCATCTTGTTTGGACTCTCAAATGGTGATGCAAAACAAGATGTCCTTGTTAGAAATTCTTTTCTTCAAAATAAGATTAAATAGAATTTCAAGTGACATAATGTATTAAAAAGGGTTAGCTATTGTTTTAAAGTGTGAAAAATGTTAAGAAAGTGCTAGAAACTCTAAAATGATATATTAGAAACTTCAAGAGCTACAAATACATGAAAAAGCTAAAGATTTTTAGGTATTAGTGGGAGAATTCCTGTGACAGGTCTCTCAAGGTATGTGCCTCAGCTGCCAGCAGTCTGCTCTGTTCCATCTCACACCTGAGAGGTTGTTAGGGCAGCAGGGTTTTTGTAAAATCTGCTGCTGGAAACATCACCATTTTGTGTGCTTATTGCTCCTGTTTTCAGCAAGGGAGGGGTGGCCTGGACCCCTGCTTCCGTGTAACATTGTAAAAAGAAAACTGCGTTGTTGATGATGGAGTTTTATTGACTTGGAGTTGCAGAGATCGTTTCCAAGACTCAAGAGTGAGAGCATGAATTGGGTCTGAGCCTGCTGGAGAAACCATTATTTGTTTAACATACTTGTTTAGGTTAACAGAGGACCAGCAGCTGATGCCATTTGTTTCCAAATGATGACTTCTGTGCTACCATTTTTTGTTGTATGTCCTCGTATTTTTACAAGTTTTAAGAGTTTTTATGGATAACAGATGAAGTAGGAATTGGGTGAAATGAGGTCAAAGGCCCAGATGTGCACTGAGGGCAGGCTCTGCAGGGGCTGCTGTCAGCAGAAGCCAGATGTCAGTGTTGGAGGAGAAACAGTTGTTGCACTTTTAAGGGTTTGTGTATGTGACAGCATATGAGAAATTAGCAGGATGCAGATTCTGGAAGTTTGGTAGCATTTGTAGGTTTTGCCTGGAATGGCCAATGATGCATGATTGATGTGGAAATGGGGTGGCTCTCTGTCTGGAAAAAGTAAACTCTGAGCTGTCTCAAAATGTACTGGCTGCTGTTCTGCCAAAGTAAGTCTGTAATGGCAAAATGTTCTTTGCTGCTTTGCATTCTGATAACACCCTGTGTGTGTCTGTTGCTGGAGTGCACAAACACAGAGTATTTCCAGGCCTGCTGATGAGCACAGGCTGACACAGCCCCTGGTGCTGAGGGGTGTCTGCAAACATTTCTGTCTGTAATACACCAATTGAGTGTTTTCTGTACCTGTGCTGTTGGAGTGTGCAGATACACGATTGCAGCATTTGCTCCTGGGTTTCAGTTTTCAAACCTTTCCAAGCTGAGTGATTTTTTTTTTTCTGGATTTATTTGGGTGACATTACACCAGGATCAGTAAAGAGGGAGAGGCAGGAAATTTTACTGGCTGACTCTTAGGAGACAAGACTTGGTATCCTTCTGCAGTAGAAATTAAAGTACCTTTTAGGGGAAAAAACCCCATCCAGTTGCTGTTGCCTGAAAAGTTTTCATCTCAAGGAAATCTGCTTCAGAAGAGGGATTTCAGCTACTCACCATGCCCCACTACACATATTTGCCTTCATATCAGTCAGACCATCCTCTGTAGCCTCCTGCAAAAGAGAGCTTTGCTCCCAGTCCAGGTGTAGAGGTGAACAAATTACACAGCTGACCCTGTCTGCCCTACCCTTGGCAGGAGATGATCTGGAGGAGATCACAAAGAGTGAGTCTTTCCCATCTCAAGGGGATGACCAGTCAGTCAGCTTCTGCCTACAGCAAAACTTCTGTCCTCTCTGGGACAGAACAAGTGCACTTGTTACCTGTGATCATGAGTAACAGAAACTCTCTTCATTCACTTTTCATGTACAAATAGGCCCCCTTACCCCACCACACTCTCGCAGTTTGATTAAATGCTGCTCTCCAGTTTTGGGGAGTAAGTGTGTAGCATCTGAAGTCATTTCTCTGGTAAGTACAGCTGCATTTAATACCTGAATAAACAAAATCTGCTGTGTCCTGTTGTTCTCTGCATACGCTTCCCTCTTTCGGCATTTTAGCAACAAACCTTTTCCCACTCCTGTGCATCAGGGCTTGTATTTTTTATGTGGTTTTAATCTATGCCATGCAGCAGACATTGCATGGAGGTACTTGGTTACTTGCCTCTCAAGATAGACAATGGGGAAAAATTTAAAAGGAAAATCCCGTTTGTTTGAGTTCAGGGCGATGTGTGAAAATGTCATATTGGGATATGCGTCACTGTACCTGCAACAAAAGTTTTCAAAGTAATTTCTTTTTTCATTTACCTCTTGCAGGGGCTGAATGTATTTGGAGCTCAGATGTGTGTGTTAAGTTGCAGACCGCATGCTCTGGGGTGTCGTTCTTATTGGGCCTTTCTGTCTTTCTTGTTTTGCTGCCTAAATGAGGTATCTGGAAAAAGGCAAGATCTCCCTTGTCTTAAATATCCCACAGACCATTTCAGCTCTCAGAGCAACAGGTAACTCGCCAGCCAGCCTTCTCTGGCTCCTGCACCCTGTCCTGTAAACTGATCTTCAGCATTTGGACTCATTCAGCATTTCCCTGGCTGGGCATTACGGAGTCACTCTGATGAAGCAGCTTTTGTGTTCCGCTTTACCCATGAAGCCATCGTTTGCTGTGACTTTCTCTGAGTAGGGCTGGTTCATCTGCTGACACCCCAGGACTGGGGACAGGAGCTGCCACTCGCTGGGGCTGTTGCTTTCTACATTGCTTCAGCACATCCTGATGCATCCCCTGCACACTGTCCAAGTGAGCAACGTGGTGTGAGGGGCAGAAACTTTGGCTGGCTGGAGCAGTTTGGGAACCAGGATGTATCTCCCAAGAGGCAGGGTTCAAAACTCATATTTGAAATCATCTTCTCTTCCCTTTCTGTATGTCAGCATCACGGCTGTGGTTTCAGACACCTTAGCAGTGGTCATCTCTATTGCACGTGCTTTTTCCTTCCATCTGCTCTTCAGCACTTGCAGAGGGAATAACTCTGTGCCTTGGAAGCGCTCACTGTCTGGAGAATGTGTTATCTGGGGAGGTGTTTGTTCAAGGCTTCATCAGTGAAAAATCAGATACACAGTTATATATATATCAGGTTTGTGCATGGTTTCAGAGCTGCTGGCATAGGATGGTGCTTTTTGTTTGGAGACCTGCAAAAGCCAGGGCCTGTTTCCCATTCTGGGGTGCTCCACTCACAGCTGGGCATCACTTGAGCTGTCCTCACTCCAGCCCCCATTCAGCTCAGGGAGACACTCCCAGAAGTGATCCAAGCCAGCATGACAGTGCTTGTAGAGTCCTGGAGAGGTTTGCACATCATCCAGCAGCACCTGGCCTGCTGCTGTCACTTCCACTGCCCTCATTTCCTCTGTTGTTTAAAAAAATAGTCTCACTGCAAGTCTGAGTTGAAACATCTTCTCCAAGAACATTCTTTATACTGTTCAATTCTATAAATTCCAGTAGTGTTCTTTTTCTCACAGCAGTTTATTAATGCTTGTAACTGCAAATGCTACACTTTGGTTCTCTTCCCTGACTCAGTTTAAGACTGGAGAAATGTTAACCAAAGAAGATTGCCTTGTAGCATGAAGACAGTGCTATACTGTTCATTTAAAATCTCTCCTAGCAGCACTTACTCAGAGGATTTCTGTTCTCGAGGGTCCTTGAAATTGTCCAAAATTCTTCCCTGGTCAACCTGTATTTTTTAACTGCAGTTGAAAATGTTGAGGGTTTATTACACTGAATATTAAAGAAGAGGAAATACCAGTCCCTCTTGTTGGACTTTATATTGTTGTAATCAAATCAAGTGCCACTGAGTGAAGAACTCAAGAACAGTTAAGGAAAGACTGAAAGGACTTCTAAGATGCAGGAAAGGCTGCAGTGCAGACTATCCAAGAAAGAATTAACTGGTTGGAGACAATTAGTTTTAGATTCTCTTGACAAGACATTTCAGGTTAAATAAATGGATTGATTACCTTGGTGCATGCACTGGTTCTGGCACTTCCTGTTTATTGTGATTTGAGGAAGCAGCTTCAGAGCTTCCCCAGTGACACTCTGGCCATGGGTTGGTTCCATTTTTGGTAACATTTAGAGATATTTCAGTTCACTGGGCTGTGCCTGCTGCAGAGCCTGTGGTGAGCAGGGCTGCCCTGTACCAATTGCCAGTGAGAAGGAAGAACTTCCCTGGCATCCCAGGGCCAGCTCTGGAGAGAGGAGGAGAGACTGACAGCTGCAGACTGCAAGTTCCCATATTTACCAGGCAGTGTGTTAGTGGAATAAGGGACTCACAGTACCTACCTGCACTCCCATCTGCAGTGGGACACGTACACTATTGCATTGAAAAAAGAGATTAGTAAATTTTTAACAAATCGTAGTGTAGTGAATTTGGATGGTTATCATCTTGAGGCCTAAGGTTGTAAATGCTGTGGAATGCAGGGTTTGTTTTAAGCCACTAAATAACATCTAGTAATGTACCTGTGGCAGATTTCAGTTTGTACCTTTAAGGAAATTCTGTACTATTTTGTGTCTGTGTTTTTCAGCAGTAATTGTTACTCCTGCATGCAAATGATATAAATCCCACCTGACCAAGGAAAGTGTTGCAAATGCAAAATGTTTGACACTGTCCCATGTGACATCCATGTCTCTAAATTGAAGGGATGTGGTATTAAGGATGGACCACTGGGTGGGTGAAGAACTGGCTGGATGGCCACATGCAAAGAGCTGTGTCCAGTGGCTCCTGGTCCACATGGAGGCCAGGGACTGACTAGTGGGGTCATTGAGGCTGATACTGTTCAACATCCTTGTCAGTGCCATGGGCAGTGGGATTGAGGGCACCCTCAGCAGGTTTGCTGACACCACTGATCTCTGGGCTGCAGTCACACACAGGAGGGAAGGGATGGATCCAGAGGGACCCGGACAGCCTGGAGAGGTGGAACTGTGTGAACCTCAGGAAGTTCAGCAAAGTAAAGTGAAGGTCCTACACTTGGTTGGGGCAATCCCACACCCACAGACAGGTTGGGTGGAGAAGTGATTGAAAACAGCTTCGTGGAGAAATACTCTGGTTGTGGTTGATGAAAAGCTTCCCCCTGTCACTGTGTGCTCCCAACCCAGAAACCAGTTGTGTCCTGGGCTGCATCCAAAGGGATGAGGGAAGAAGGGGATTCTTAACCTCTACTCTGCTCTTGTCAGTCCTGCACACAGTTCTGGTGTCCCCAGCATAAGAAGGACATGGAACTGTTGGAGCAAGTCCAAAGGATGCCATGAAGTTGATAAGAGGACTGGAGCACCTCCCCTACAAAGACAGGCTGAGAAAGTTGGGGCTGCTGAGCCTGGAGAAGAAAAGGTTGTAAGGAGACCTTACAGCACCTTCTAGTGTGTGGAGGGTGCTACAGGGAAGATGAAAAGGGATTCTTCATCCAGAACTGTAGTGATAGGATGAGGAGTAATTGATACAAATTAAAAGAGGGGAACTCTAGGTTAGATATTAAGAAGAATTTTTTTTTCTGTGAGGATTATGAGACACTAGAGTAAGTTACCCAGAGATGCTGTGGCTGCCCCATCCCTGGAAGTGTTCAAGGCCAGGCTGGATATGGTCTTGAGCAACCTGGGGTAGTGGAAGGTGTCCCTACCCATGGCAGGGGAGTTGGGGCTAGATAATCTTTAAGGTCCCTTCTAACCTTTCACATTCTATCATGCTGTGATTCTCTGTTTCTGAACAGGACCTGTCTTAGTGCAAATGCTGAGCGCTGCAGTGATTAACTTCTGTTGGCATGTGTGTTCCAGGCAAACAGATGCAATAGTTCTGCACCAGTACAGATATTGCATGCTGTAGGTTGAAGTTTGCAGCAAAGCATGTTTTGCATTCTTCCAGTAAAAGTGCTTCATTAGTGTAGCCCTTGCATGTGAAGTGCTAAAGTGAGGAATAGCATGTCTCAGTGAAAGAGCCACCAGCTTATTTAATGTGCATGTTCTCAGTGAGAGATTTATAATAACAGGTTAATTTTACATTACAGTACTGAAGTGCAACAGAAAACACTTGGAAGTTGCACTGCAAATCATGCATTAATTGATGGTATCTTAAACACAGCTAATCTAAACATTAAAAATTGTCCATTTGCACAGAGGCACAACACCTTTTCTAGCACAGCACCAGGGATTCTGGCTCTCCTGCTTCTAAATGGTGCACTACTAGAAATATTAGTTAAAAAATCAAGGGAGAGGCTGCTTTTCTGCCCCAAGAAAATAAAACTAGATACACTGGAGACGAGTAACATGTCATTTATGACTGTTTTGGCTTACTGTGTCAGCCCTCCTGTGTTTCCTGCAATGAAAAGGGGATCTGGCTGTACTCAGCGTGAAGAACCCCAGTGAAGTTAGAAGTCAGCCTGAGCAGAGGCTTGTTGCTGCCTTCTGTGCAGTGCTGAAGCCTCCACTCTCTTGAAGTCCACAGGCTCTTTTAGACAGACACCTTGTGTCTTCACAGACAGAGCTGGTGTAGATCCAAAATGTTCCTGTGAAGATTCTTCTGTAAAGTAGCAGTCAGGCTTGTCCAAGTAGGAGCTGAGAACCCCTGGTGCTGCTGGCGGCCTTGTCCCTTCCTCAGCCTGGGGACCAGAGCACTGCTTGGCACTGGGAGAGCCTTGCTGGGCTGCTCTGCTGGGATTTCAGGAATGCCAGAGCCTCTCCAGGAGTGGCCTCAGACTCTGAACACACAGTGTGCACTTGGCCTAGCAGAGCCCTCTGTCTTTCCATACATGATATTCTCCAACACTGGGATTAGGATGATTAACAAAGGTCTAACCTGCGTACAGGTTAGTCTGATTTGACCCCTGTTGGCCACATTTCACAAATACTGAGAATGCATTTGAGTGCTAGAGCCTTTGAGTCAGCTAAAACAGAGGTGAAAGCAGCCAGCTCCCTTTTCACTGTGGTTCTGACTGCAGAACTGGTACATGCAGAAAAAGGAATTAATAAAATGGTGAAATGGAGGTGTATTTATAGAGATCAATTTATAGCCTTCATTGTATCCTTATATCAGCAGGCTGGTGCAAGAGCCAAAAGATGTGTGGGTGTAAGTCTGTGCACAGTAGCTATAAACTGCCACTGCTGCTGCTCAGCTTTCCTGACGTGTTTTCTTACTTTTATTTACTTGGGCTTCGTTAAATTCTTTCACTTGTAGCTGGTTGCATTACTTGCATCTCTGACACTGTTTTTTGTACTATGTTTTGTTACTTGTCCTTTCAAGTTTTTGAAGCATCATGTGAGCACTTGAGCCTATACACGCTTAGCTAAAGCACCTTTTTTTTTTTTTTTTTTTTTTTTTTTTTTTTTTTTGCTGCAATCTGCTCCAGTTTTGCGGGGGACTTCCCCTTTCAGGAGCAGAGGAGGCAGGTGGATCTCACTGCAGAAGAACTCCCTGTAAGCAGAGGCAGCCCCAAGGCCAGATGGGCACCTTTAGGGCAGCACAGGAATGCCCCTGGATTTGGTCTGGCTCCTTTACAGGGAGCCTGCACTGACACACAGCCAGGTTCTCTGCCTGAGCAGAAGGTTTTCTGCTGCCCCAGCTCCAGTGAACAGCTCTGTTTCACTTGACGGGATTAAAATTATTCCCTTCTCTTCATCCTTTAATTTAATTTTTAACTTTTTCAGCTTTCAGTGGTGGTTTAGTTCTTGTGTTGATGAGTTAGAGGAGGTAATGTATGGCATGCATTTGAGAACGTTGACAACTGGGGCATCAGGCCACGCCTAGGAAGAGTGACTTCCACACTGTAGGTACATCTCTCTTGGCACACAGCATCCTGCACTGCTGGGAAAACACGGGAACATAATCAAACACACAGGCACAGCAGCTGGGGTACTTGTGAAGCCAAGAGCCTTTCTTCACACCCATACTGCTGCTTCTGGTTGTACAGGAACAATTTCATATGTGAGGTTCTCTGTCAACACCAGGCTTCCTTTCCAAGCTGGACAGACTTGATTTTCCCCCACTGTGCTGTCACTGCCCCAGAACTGCGTGGAGAAAAGGGGTCAGCACTGAACACACCCTTTGCCATGACAATGGGAAGCAGCTGCAGGGTCAGGCAGGGCACAGCAGTCCAGGAAGCCCAAAGCAATCAGGCCAACACCAGAATGAAGCCCAGCTGTAGTTGCCAAAACTGGGGAAAAGCAGTAGCTGGAACCAAGTTTGTGTCTCTCCAAACGTGTTTGTCTGGGATCGCCAGTGGCCCCTTCTTGCGCTTCCAACTGTTTATGGTGTTGGGAACGTGTTACCCTCCTGTTCTGGGAGCTGCCTCTTCTGCACGGGAGGTTGGAGTGATGAATCCTTTTGATTGTTCTGTCTTCAAGAGGTTTGTGATAGAAGTGTTACATAGCTCCTCTTTGTTTTTTCAGAGTGAAAGAATTGAAAAAGGCCAAGGAACTTGAAGATACGCAGCAGCATCCCGTAGCAATGTGACATTGCTTTTCAGACTGTTTTCATTTTCTGTTTTTAGCAGAGACATGCAACAACAACAAAAATACCCACTGCAGTTCTGGAAATACCAGCTGCAGGATTTTAACAGTAATGTTTTGGTCATTGCATTTGCACTTTCATGGACAACTTTTAATTTGTTCAGCAAGACATCTTGGAACTCAATCTTCTGTTGGATCGTGGGGAAAACAAGACACCAGGAGGAAATCGTGAGTTGCTTCATTCTCCGAGGAGGAAGGAAGAAGCGATTAATTATCCTTTTCATATAGGGCTGTATTAAACAACATGTGGAACTGTACAAATATTATACCAAAAATATTGTTCAGAAAAGGTGGGAATGCACAAGCAACACAAGAATGCTGTTCCTGCACCTGTCAGTCATCTCCAAGAAACTGAAGCTTTGAGAGTCTCAGTGGAGGGGCTTAGATCAGTACATCGTTATTGGGTCCATGCATCCTCATTTCCTTCGCACTCCTGTCCTTTGTGTTTTATTTAAACCTCTACAGCACACTTAATGCAACTTTTTAAATCTGCAGGTTTTTAATACATCCCGTGGGAACTTACAGGAGGGGTTTGGTGTACGAGAGACACGGGTATTGCATGAGGAATGGAGAGAGCAGCTTAAGCAAGTTTTACACTTTTTTTTTTTTTTTTTTACTAGAACCTGCAAACATATCAACTGTCATGTACTTTCTCTCATATTCAGCACTTTATTTTCTAGCCTTACCTTCATGTACTATTGTTTTAATTAAGTTCTCAAATAATTTGTAAAACATGTAGCTTTTTCTCTTATGTACTTGTCAAACCTCTTGTCATTTTGCAGAGTCACGTACATATGTTGCCTGGACATTTTATGCCACCTAAAGATCAGTGGTGCTGCATTCTGGCCAGTAAATTTCTTATTTTGGCTACTTCATCAAAATCTGGGCAGTTTCTGTATATATAGAAGGTAGAAATGGAAAATGAGAAAAAAAATATTTGAAAGGGAATATATTGATTAATTACTAAATATTTTATTCACAAAGGGTCAATAACTTGGCAAGATAAAATTATTATTTGTATAGTTTTGTCTGAATGAACGAGAAGAGTGTGGATGTATTGTTTGTACATATTGTATATATTAAAGAGATATGTGCATGAACTCAAGAAAAAGAAATGAACAAAGCAAAGCATTAGTGGCTATGGTCTGTAAAATGAAACAAAAACTTTATTTCACTATAAGAAACTTTATTTTAAATGTTCTTTAGAAGAACATTTTTGCTAAAGCATGACTAAATGGCAAAAAAGAGCTACTGTATTTAGACTTAGGAAAAAAAGGCAGAGCAACATTACTTTAAAAAAAAAAAAAAAAAAAGAAAAAAAGGATATGTTTACATTTGATTTTGGCTACCAGGAGTTTGGTTCAGTTGAGTTTATTTATGTATTCCTTCCTTCTTTTTTTTTTTACCCCCGTCTTTTTATTTTTCTTTTTTTTTTGCCAATGGTGCCAAGTAATGTGAATGCTAATATTGCTTAAGAAAATTAAGTTACTTTTGCAAAGCAGATAATCATAAGAGTACAAAAAACGTATCTAGCTTAACACCATACACTCACTCCAATAAAGAACACTTAGAATGAACATAAAATGAAAAAAAAAATAAATAGTACGAAAGTAGAAAATATGTTTCACATTTTCATATCTCCTGCTGGAAGTCAGAAAATGTAATAAAAATTGCACAAAAAATTTTAAAAAATTAAGTAAAACTTAAAAAAAAGATGCAAACTGATCCTGTAGGGGTGTCATGGTATATTGCTATTTCCACATAGTGAGGAGCCAAAGAAATTAGATTTTTTTTAAATTGAACTACTAATTTAAAACTGTCACAGATTCTCAACAATGGGAACCAGTTCTGATCGTCATTACACAGGAATGTAAGGGAAGAAACTCCTGAAGTCCGTGTCATTTACTTGTGGGTCACGTACATGTGTCTGAGATCAGAAACTGCTCCTGTCTGTTTGTCTCGCTCGTGGCAGTTGAAAATTTTCTGAATGAACTTGTGTAAATTTGAGATTGTTAGTTTTGGAATAGTTGTTCTTGCTTGATCCCGGCCACCAACTGCAATGTTTAAACGCAAGGCTTGTTGTGAAAGCCAAAAAATATTCACACATAAGAAGCTTTGAAACTGGTGTCTTTAAAAGAAGAGTAAAAACAAAGATTGTGGCAAAAAAAACTGGGGTCAGTGCTCTTGGTGCCTTTTCTATAATTGTACCTGTTTTTAATTACTTCTTTTCACTGCCAGCATTGAATTACAGTAGATGTGCTATAGCTCATTATCAGAATTCTCTTGTACATTTCTGAACTGCTGCTTTATGACCTGATTCAATTTTAAAAAAAAAGGGAAAAAAGCAAAACCAATGGCCTGGCGCTCACACTGTGCCTGTGGGCAGCCCTGTGGCCTCGATTTACTGTCTGCAATTGGAACCTTCACCATTAAATTCTCCTCTCGCGCCAAAACAGGAGATGCTGAAGAATCTCCTTCGGAATGAATTGGAAATGCTCTGTATTAGTACTGGAAGAACTTTTGACATTTTTGAAACTGAAATATCGCACCCATTAACCAATACGTGACAATATAGAATTGATCTGTTCCTAACAAGAGTAGTGACCTCAGTGGAAATGTTTTAACTCCTTGTCTTTACAGGAAAAAAAAAAAAAAGATTCAGTAATATACAGAGCTATTTCAAATTACTCTTCCAGATCCATGGGCCTGGTGGTGTATCTACTAATCTAGATCCTGCTTCAGCCAAACGTTTAAGCCTGTACTGGCAGTTAAGCATGCAGACAGTTCTGCAGCACAGCTCCAGGACTCCTGACATGCTTGAAGCCAGTTCAGCTCCCAAGTGCTTTGTTGTGTCGGGCCGTAACCCTTCAGTGTGTCACTGGGGAGGAGCAGCACTCACTCCCCCGCAGTGAAGTGATTCTTCGAACCCTCTTCTTGGTTGTGGAACTTAACATTTTCACCTAAGATAAGTCAGTGCAGCTTTCTAGGAAAATTCAAAATTCCCAAGTGCCAGGAGCCAGAACTTCTGTCTTCTGATAATAGAATCGCTCCTTTGTGAAACACATTCGACAGCAGTAATACTGTGTGAAAGAAATACAGAATATAACATGAACCCCCTCTCTGGTTGCACGCTTATGGCAGTTCCACACAATAGCTGGTGCCCAATGGGGGGTCCCCAAGACTTGCATGTAAAACTAGTATAGATGTCTTCTCTTTTGTAAGTTTTATTTTTGTAACTGTGCATGTAAAGCATCACTGAATCAATGGATCTGTTGAAGAACTCAGCTGCTGGAACCATGCAAAATGTTTTGAATTGCCCTTAAAATATGGAAAATGTTTTCTGAATGCTTTATATTCTTTCTGCTGTAAATTAAAAAAGAAAATTTCCCCATACAAAGTGTGTGCCTTCTTCTGAACACATCTCTTCATCTTACTCTGAGAGCAAAGTAGTTCATTAGTCACTCTAAGGAACCATGCACAAAAAAGTTTCTGCTCTACACAACCTGCTTACAAGAATACTGCATCTGATTTCTTACAGGTTATGGTGTGACAGTCCACAGCCTGTCCAGGAGCAGGTGCAGCCCCCAGAGCTTTGTTTGCAGTTCCTCTTCAGTGGACAATAATCACTTCCAGGGTAATATAGAGCTGGTAGCAAAATGCTTAATCCTTCAGTGTACACAGAGTCAAATGGCAGAATTCCTCAGGGCTGCTGGTGCAGAAACCTGAGAGGTGACAATTAATAATGCAATTAACTGAGATACAAGCACTATGGATTGCACTGATCAAATATGTAACTTACCTGAACTGGTCCTCAGGAACAAAAGTTGTACCAGACTACATGTCCATCCTGAAACCAGGTTTAGTAAAGTAATCATCTGGTCTATCAGAGACTGTGTTAGTACCACTATGAGTGAGCCCTTCAAAAACCCAGCTCCACAACTGAAGATGAGATTTCATTGAGAGAGTTTCTTTTTGACTGCAGAGAAAGTTTAATTATGTTTCTCTTTTAGAATAAATCAGCATTTAACTTTGCAAATCGCTCTCCTATTTTTCCATTTTACATGGCTGTTAATTGCTGGGCTCTTTCCCACAGTGTCGGGTTGACCCAGTCCTGAATGAGGGCCCCTCCTCCCTTATCCCCCGGGACACGGCGGGGAGACCGCCAAACATGAGGGGAAAACGCCTGGGGTGAGATAAAGTTTAATAAGGGGAGGAAAAGTAAAGTAGATTTAGAACACGCGGTGAAAAGGCAGCCAGGGCCTCCCTCCCACCAGCGCCCTGGGGAGGCCGATGTTCCCCGGCAGAGCAGCCCCGG
>VWZU01012043.1:0-11863 GCA_013397095.1 Sterrhoptilus dennistouni | reverse complement strand
CTCATGAGACACCATGAATTCTGCCTCCTAAGACTGATCTACTCAGTGCTCTGCCAAATTATNTTCTGGCTCCTGATCTACTCAGTGCTCTGCAAATTACGTATTAACCTTATTACATTAGTGGTTACAAACCAAGCAGAGATCAGGTCCTCACGTATGCCTAGTACAAGCGTAATCAAGAGCTGGTTTTGGCTTGAGGAATAAAAAGTGTGGTGTAATTCCAAGTAAATCTAGTTCCCATGGCATTTATAATAGTAGTACATGAGTTTTCAGCGCTTGGGGAAGTTACCTATGTGCTCTGCTGTCAGATTAGGCTGAACATGTAAACATAAACAAAAACATGTAAACTTCCTTAGATGATCTGGCCTTTCCACTGTTTTGGCCCAGTTCCACTGAAGAAAACACGTCGGTTTTTTCCATAGTTCCATGAAGCAGTGCATCTGCTAAGCTGGGGAGAAGGGGGGTTCTCTTTTTCTAGTGGGACCAGTTCCCTGTTTTTTAATGTACTGATTGGAGTATTATGACCCAAAAATGTCCAGGAACTGGCCATTGGGATATTGCAGGCTGGAGGCACTGAATGTCACATAGAACATGAAATTGTCAAAGTTTCTGAAAGATGAGTACTGGAAATAATGATTTCACTTGCCTGGGCAAGGGACTTCCTACATTTTGTGGAGGGTGGGAGCAGTGTGGCTGGTCATCACTAGTCCATGGCCATCTCTGCGCTTGTCATTGCTTGGACTAACCTTTGGAGAGGCTTTTGACATGGCATGGTGTCCAAAACGCATTTAATTCTGCATGCCCTAATTTCCCTAATGTGTCAGAATGTTTCCAACCCTTTGAGAGGTGGGGGGGGGGGGCTGCAGACAATACCTTAGCCATACTGTATCTGAGTTTTCCCTACCAGCCTGGTTTTACAAGTTAACATTCGGGTCTGTATTTCTCTTGCTCTGAAGGATGGACATAACCACAGCCCACAGACAACTTTAAAAGAAAAATTAAATCTTCCTCTTGAGCCTTGCTGTTGCACCTTCTGGGGGTTAGAGTCACCCATGTGTTTTCCAGACCAGCCCATGTTAGCAGCCTGTCCCTGGCTTTGGAGATGGTGCCTGCTGTTAACTCCACTTCCTGGATTTTACAGCTATGGAAAGCGTGCTGTCCCCCGTGTCACTCCTGCTTGGCACAGGCACATCCCAGGCATAAGAAGGGTTGTCCTTGGCTTATTTATCCCTGCACAGACACAAGGAGGTGTGCCACCCCGCAACCCCTCAAATCTGGTTTTTGGATTGGCTTTCTTTGTGCTGCTGAGGATGCTCTACTACAATCTGTCTGCCTTCAGCTGTATTAGTTAATACCTTCTAACTCTGGCATGGAAATTGATGAAGTGTCTTAGATGGAATGACTAAATGTACCCAGTGTAACTGATAATTCTAGAGGGAAATTTCAGGCATGATCAGTATCTAACTTAGCCAAAAGGCTGTCAGAGCAGCCTGTGTCCCCTCTGGATTATGTTTTTAGATGCCCATATTCTTATCTGAGTTTTTCTTTTTCTAGGGAGCCCCGAAAGCCAGGAGATGTACGTTTTTAACTTGACATCACTCAGGGAGTCTGAAAATGTCTTGTCAGCCTCATTGTATTATTATATTGGTGATCTGCTGCATGTGAAGTGGAACTGTTCCCAGTCCAATGGCTGTTCTCATCACAGACACAGGAAACCTGAAATTCAGATATGTCTTTCAGTTTGGACCTTCCCTTCAGAAGGGCACCCAACCCGGAGCTTGGGGCATTTCCTCATAAATGTCTCCTCTGCTTACCAGGATATCTTTTCCTGGCAGTGGAAGGATATCACTCAACTCCTGCATGAAGCAAAGCAAAACAACGAACTGCTGATCAGTATAAAAATGAATCTGACCAGCCGTCATCCCTGGGAAAGAGTGTCTTCCTCCTATGAACCCTACATCCTGATTTATGCCAATGATTCTGCTATCTCAGAGCCAGAGAGTGTTGTCTCTACTTTGCAAGGACACCGTCAGCCTCTAGTGAGGGTGCTTCCCAAGCCAGAAAGCCACAAGAGGAGCAGTGTCAATAATGGCCAGAGAAAACACTCTGCAAACATTATGTTGCCATTGCAGAATAACGAGCTTCCAGGAGCCAAGTACCAGTACAGTGAGGACGAGAGATGGGAGGGCAGAAAACCCTACAATACCTTCCAGGCACAGCTAGCGGACAGGGCCAAGGGTAAGAAAAAGCAGAGGAAGAATCATCTCCCAGACTCTCCAGTTTGATGAGCAAACACTGAAGAAGGCGAGGAGGAAGCAGTGGAACGAGCCAAGGTATTGCACCTGGCACTATCTCAAGGTGGATTTTGCAGACATCAGCTGGAATGAGTGGATTATTTCCCCTAAGTCCTTCAATGCCTATTACTGCTTGGGAGAATGCCAATTCCCAATTCCAAAGGTATGGTCTCTATTGATTCTTTTTCACTGTCTGTTACCGTAAACTGGTAATTTTGTTTCCTGCGTCAGTAAAAGGCAGCCGGTGCCAGCATGCATTTGGATCTAGGACCTACCTGGTACCTTTGCCCCACACAGCAATGGGCAGTGGTTAGAACATCCAGTAAAGAGATAAGCTTACAAAGGTAATTTAAAAAACTTGACTTGCTATTAGGTTTTCATCCCGAACCCAGATAACCACATGGCATTTCCTGAATAGTGCTTATGATGTGTGAACTTGTTATTAGCCTGTTTAACAAACAAAATACAAGCCAGATCTGGAAAACTGTTTCATAGGCAGCACTTGTTCCTGAAAGGAGCCCAAAGCCCCACACAGGCAGTTGGCATAACACACTCCAGGCAAGCCATGTACCATGGGAGGTGAGGCTGCCCCAAGGGCAGAGAGCTCCAGGCAGTGGCAGGCATGGTTGGGTTGCCCATCAACAACAGAGTTGAGTAAACCACTTCTGATTCACTGGACCAAAGGGATCCAAAAGCAATGGATCGAGGCCCACTGACTTTCAAAATATCCTCTGGCTGGTACGAGCTGGTTGCATGCGAGTAGCAGGTGAGGCTGATGTGCTCCTAGCCCTGTGATCTAGATAGATGAACTCTGCTCCAAATGTCCAGTGTCATTCTTAGCAACATGTAGCCCCTGGAGGCTGCTGAAACTTGAGAGTAGGACATGGGATTTGAGGCTGGCCTAAAATGAGGGGTATGCACAAGTAACCTGCAGGAAACATCAGTAAAGGCAGGGCTCTTGGACGCACTGCAGCGTTTCATTCTAGAGCCTTTATTCCTGCCACAGTGAAGCCACAGCTGCCTTCAAAATGTATGTGGCATTTCAGTGGCTTAAGGAGCCAATGGAGTCACCCTTTGAAAGTGATGGGTGGAAGAATTGTACCAAAAGGGATGTCACCCAGACAAAGCAAGCTGTGGAAGGTGGGATCCTCTTCTCAGAGGAGGAGACAACTTGCCTACCTCCAGCTGCAGAGGCAGGCTTTAAAGCTGAGCATCACAGAATCTGCTACTACTAAGAATGTGTTTGCAGAAGGATACCCTGACTCTCAGGCAATAACAGACTAGTCTGTGCCTGCGGGTACATAATGTTCCCTTGCTGAAGGTGAGCCCCTAGAGCTAACAACCTGTTGGGTAATTGAGAACATATGTGCCCCACTCCTCACCTCCAGATTTGCATATTTCTTACCCATGCCCTGGTTCTAGTTATCTGGTTTGACTGATGTCAAACCCACATGTGTTGGGAGTGTGACCTAGTGTAGAGCTTGTGGGCCAGGGAGATGCGTTCCTGGTCAGGAATGAGCTGCCATCGTGCACCCTGCTTGTAATGCAGCTGCAGTGACATTCCACAGGGCAGCCAGGCTCCTGAGGGCTGTGCAGCTTGACAGGTGTGGCCTGATTGCAGCTGTGCTCACTCACAGGCTTGGCACTTTGGAGGCAGCTCAGTATTTTTATCTCCTGCTGGCCCTCTCAGCCTCCCCTGCACCTCCCCTCCTCTGAGCAAACTGCCTACCTTCCACAACCACTTGCTGGACAAAGCATTGGTGGCCCACAGGTAGCAGCCTGACTTGCCCCCTGTGCAGGGCACTGTGGCAGTTTTGTACTTCTAATGGGATTTGGGGTTCCTCAGAAGCACAGGACTTTGGCTTTTGCTCCGATCACGGTTAAATTCCTAGTGGCTGAAGCTGGATATCCTCCAGGGTGCGCCTGAAGGACTGGTGCAGTGTCCTCAGCACGTGCTGGGGTCAGTGAGGAGGATGTTCTCTGTTGTATATGTATATGTATACCCAGTCAAACAGAGATACTTCTTTTAAGGACAGAATGTGCCCAGGCTGTTCCCGCCGAAAGCAAAGGCCATGGCTGAAATCTGTTCAGTGCTGCTTAGCCTGAAGTTGGTTTGGTGCAATTTAGCATTTTGGGCCTATGGATTCCATATCTGAAGGAGAAGGTTTATGGCAAGATGTTACGTGGTGTATTGGAGTCCTGATTTTAATTTTAGTACTACTAGATACAGGAAATAGGATCTCAGTAGGTGTTCTACCTTTTGGCATGTGATCAGTAGGCCCAGGACAGCTGTTGNAGGCCCAGGACAGCTGTTGGGCTCGCAATTATTTTGGGGAGAATGTTGCCCAGCAGCTGAGTAAGGAAATGTGGCTGGGCACTACCACAGTTTTCACTTCCCGTTGAAGACAGAAATGATACAGAAATCTGAGTTGTATGATAATCTAAAACATGTTTTTAAACCCCTGGCTGTCACTGTTGAGGAGTATAGGTACTTTTGAATTCAAAACAAACCAGCAGAAATGTCTTTGATCAGCTTAGATGGAGACTTACAACTTCATGTACTGTGCTGCACAAACAATATGAAGAGCTGGAATTCACAGTTGTTCCTGTGCTTTTTGCAGGTCCATGTCTAACCCTTAAGACTGATTTTTTTTCCCCTGAAACAAATCATCTCTCATTGCAGCAAAATTGCAAATTGAACATTTGGCCAAAATGACCTTGTTCTGTATATTTCCCAGTGACATGTGATGGAGTACACACTGAACTGTTTTGATTCCCAGACTGTGTATGTAAGAATAACTCTAAAAACCAAACCAAAAGTCCCTGGCTAAAAGCTGTGTCTTGTGCATTTTTCATGCCCACCTATCTCTTGTACAGATACTTGGATCAGGAAGCATTTTAGGGTTCAAAGTAAAAATGCGTGGGTTTCATTTCTGTGTTGGTTCTTTATTTTTTATGAGCACCTTAATGGTTTCTGGTTTTATGACCAAGCAGTTACCTCACCAGGCAGATTTGCTTTCTGTTTAGAGCAAACCCAAGCGTGTCCCTTTCTATAAATTTAGGAAACTTTGTCCTTTGAAGTTTCTTCTCTGGAGAAAAATATCACTTTAGTATGAAATACAGCTGTCTTGGAGGCTCAGTTCCTCAGCCGTGCCACTGGCTACATATGTTCCATCTGAGGGGTCTCAACAGGGCCCTTCAACAATGCAACTTTATTGTAGAGTACATAAATCCATGGCAATGTGAGTGCAGTAACGTTCTGTCATGTCCTTCTCTTGCAGGCCATGAAGCCATCCAACCATGCCACCATCCAGAGCATTGTGAGAGCTGTTGGAGTCGTCCCTGGCATTCCTGAACCTTGCTGTGTTCCTGACAAAATGTCTTGTCTTAGTATCTTATTCTTTGATGAAAACAAAAACGTGGTGCTGAAGGTGTACCCCAACATGACAGTGGAGTCCTGTGCCTCCAAATAACACCTTGGGAGGCCTTTTGGCAATGCCAGGGTGGTTTGACAATGCCCCGCGTGCCAAGTGCTGCCGCTCCCCTGCTGTTTGGGTAAGGGGGATGGGCAGGAGTCTCATCATACCTACTTTGTGTTTGCACTGCCAATGCATTTCCTTTGAACAAAAAAGAGAAAATGTAAAGAAATACACTCAATGAGAATGGGACCAGAATGGATTCCAAGGAAAGTGAATACAGACTTCATTTGTCTATGATTTTGACCGAGACACAAGGCTTGGGAATGGGACCTGACTGTACATGTTGAAAGCTAGAGGTGAAAGAAGAATCTGCGAATTTTTGAGACTGCCCCAAGGACACAGTGATCTATTTTTGTACAAGGTTTTAGAAGCAGCACAAGCTGGTAATTCTTATCTCTGTATGGTGGCTAATGATGGGGGGAGGTTAGAAATGTAATAATCTTCATTTTAAAGCAAAGTTTCTTGCCTTAGGTTTTAGAGTAGTACAGGAAGGCAGCAAAACAAATCTGACATCCTAAAAGCTGTAGATAACCTGACCATGCATCTCCTTGGTACAAAGTTACCCGCCTTGTGTACATGCTCCCTTTCACTGACGTGTACTCTGTAATTCAGCTCTTTGGAGCTCTGCAGCCCTGAGCAGAAGAGCTCAACTCAGGACTACTGAGTGCATCACTCTGACTTCTGCTATGGAGACTCAGCAGGCTAGGGGTATGAAAATACCACGCTCAGTGAAGTGTCCAAATGGCTTGTTTACCACGTGTTCTAGAACATACTTGCAAATAATCTGTGGGTTGTCTACCTGCAAGGGCACTGTAACCAGGTTGTGGAGTGGCCTCTTCCCCAGGTAACAAGCAACAAGACCAGAGGGCATAGCNACAAGACCAGAGGTCATAGCCTCCAGCTGCACCAGGGGAACTTCAGGCTGGACATTAGGAAGAATTTTTTCAGGGAAAAGATGGTCAGGCAGGTAAGGGCTGCCCAGAGAGGTGGTGAAGTCACCCTCCATGGAGCTGCTCAGGAAAGGACTGGACAGGGCACTCAGTGCTCTGATTTAGCTGGCGAAGTGGTGATCTGTTCTTCCATGCTCCTGGGGCCCCTGTCCACTCCCGGGGCAGGGCTGGTGCCAAAGATAGGCACCCTCAACTGAGGAGAGGGTTTTGACTTTGCAGGATGAGTTGTTCAGTGGCTCCTTTTTCCTTGTAAAACCAGCATTTTTAAAGGATTTCTGGTGAAAGGTTTATCTGTGTACAGACTGTTAATTAAAACTAAAAAGAAAATTACCCCCAAAAGAAAAGTTATTTTTTATACAGAAAGAAACTTTTACAGATGCTTCTAATTTATTTTATATTTGTGGGCCTCCTAATGTATCCTTCTTTATCTCAACACTCTTTAAACCATGCAGTTTTCTCTGTCAGGCCAAAGATGANCTTCTGTGTGGCACTCAGATGTTTGCGACAACATTAAAGATTTCTCAGGGTTTGTAGAAGCTCTGGCAGGGCGGGGCGCAGCCCGGAGCGTGGCGGTGACAATGGAGGAGGTGGGAGTTGCTGTGGCTGCAGCGAGGTTGAAGGTGGGCGGAGGACGACAGGTCCCGGGAAAAGCCCGGGCGGCGAGGGCTGCGCGGGGCCGAGGCTGTCCCGACGCGGGCACGGAGCCGGGGAGGAGCTCTGCGGGGCTGGGGCTGCCTGGCAGAGCCTTTCCTGGGAAACAAAATCTGGAATTTCTCCCACCTCGGCCCCGTGGCGAGGGCCAGTGCAAGCACAGAGGAGCAGCACTTGAGCAGGTGGGCAGTGCTGAGGCGCAGGGACGATGCAGCTGAGCCTGGAGGCAGAGCTTGCAGCTTTCCTACATTTAAATGGACGTGGAAATCAGGGAGAGAGGTGGTCTAAAAGCACTGAGAGTGCTCAGGCAGGTGAACCAGGACTCAGGAGAGGGAGTCGCTTTCCTGAGCTCCTGAAGTTCCACTTGCCTCACTCAGGAGCAGTTGAGAGAAGTTTCTCATTTGGAGTTGGGCTCTAAAAAGCAGGAACCTGAAACTGCTTCTTCTGATAGATCCATAAGTATTGGAGGTCATATGAAGCTCCCTGCTGTATGCAGCCAGTAACTCTTACAGGTATTTTAACTATTGAAAATGGCAACTTTTATTTCCTCTGTGCAGAAACAATTTGGCTGTCCCATGCAGACTTCACTGAAGCTGGGAATTGCAATCCAGAGCATCTTCAGGCTCCTGGTGCTCAGGGCTGGAGTGTTTGGTGTGCAGAAAACATCCTAGGCTGCCTGACTTGGGTTTGGATGTGCATTTCTACAGTTCCTCAGAGTGGGAAAAGGCCAAGAGAATAGTGGGAAGGGCTTTGTCCCAGGCCTGGGCATCCCCAAGACACCTCAAGGTTGGTTTATAAATGTTGTCTTTTGTTTCCCAGGCCAGGGCTAAGCTGGAGAAAAGGCAGAAAGAGTGGACAGTGGGAATCCTATTTTTAAATCTGCCCTTGGACTGCTGTTCCTTCTGGTGGGTCTGTGCTGCCCAAGGTACAAAGGAAGGAGATGTTGGAGTACCTGTTTGTTCACCTATAGAGCTTNCTAAAAAGCAGGAACCTGAAACTGCTTCTTCTGATAGATCCATAAGTATTGGAGGTCATATGAAGCTCCCTGCTGTATGCAGCCAGTAACTCTTACAGGTATTTTAACTATTGAAAATGGCAACTTTTATTTCCTCTGTGCAGAAACAATTTGGCTGTCCCATGCAGACTTCACTGAAGCTGGGAATTGCAATCCAGAGCATCTTCAGGCTCCTGGTGCTCAGGGCTGGAGTGTTTGGTGTGCAGAAAACATCCTAGGCTGCCTGACTTGGGTTTGGATGTGCATTTCTACAGTTCCTCAGAGTGGGAAAAGGCCAAGAGAATAGTGGGAAGGGCTTTGTCCCAGGCCTGGGCATCCCCAAGACACCTCAAGGTTGGTTTATAAATGTTGTCTTTTGTTTCCCAGGCCAGGGCTAAGCTGGAGAAAAGGCAGAAAGAGTGGACAGTGGGAATCCTATTTTTAAATCTGCCCTTGGACTGCTGTTCCTTCTGGTGGGTCTGTGCTGCCCAAGGTACAAAGGAAGGAGATGTTGGAGTACCTGTTTGTTCACCTATAGAGCTTGGAAGAGATGCTGTGTGTGAAATACCAGGGAAGCTGCGCTTGCTGTAGTGACTGGAGTGAGGAGCACCTTGCCCACCTTTCCCCACAGCATGTGCCGTGGTCATTTCGTCTCTCTGTCTTTGTTTCCCTCTTTCACTGTATCCCTCTGTCCTTGCTGTGTGTTTTAGCACTCTTTTTCTCTGTCCTTCTCCATGCCTCACTTGTGTTCCTTATATTCTCAGTGGATATATCTCATGTGGTGCTTCCTGTGCCATTGTTTCTCACTGGATCCTTGTGTCCTGTTCCCTGTCCCTGTTTTGTTTTAATCCCTCTCTGTCATGCTGCCCATCCCAGGTTTTGGGATTTTGTTTTATTCAGTTTCATCCTGCACCCCTTTCTTCCTTTTCTTCCGGTGTCCTCTCTGCTGCCACTCCCTCTTTCTGCCTTTTGTCGTCTGTCCCTGGTGCTCACTCACATCGCATTGCCAGATGGTCCGTGAGTGCAGATCGGGATTCCGGTGCTGCAGCCTCGTAGGGAAGGGAGGAGCCACTTGCTGCTGCCGGCCGGAGCGTAGGGACAGAGTGGAGCCTGAGCTGGAGCCGCGGCAGCGTCCGCGGCCACGCTGTCCCCATGCTGTGGGGCAGACGGTAGCCAGGGACAGCGAGCCTGGGGAGGAACTGCCCCGTTTCTTGTTTCAGCAGAGCCCCTTTTGGGGGTGGGGGGGGATGTACACGTGGAATGTGCTCGTATTAAGCAATGAGCTTCTGTCTAGGCCAGTTTGACCCATTCTGTGCCTCTTTGTGGGTGAGGAAAAACGGCTGGGAGAGAGGGTGGAGACGTGGGGGCTCTGATGTCATTTGGGGCACACCGACGTCCCTAGGGGAGGGAGCCACGCTGCGGTAGAGAAGCAGGTGGGTGAGAAGTGAGGAGCTGTCATNGCGGTAGAGAAGCAGGTGGGTGGGAAGTGAGGAGCTGTCATGCTGGATGCCCGTCCCCAGAGGGCCGCCAGAAAATTCACAGGGAGGGGTGGGTGTAGAATACTAAAACCTGTCAAGTTTTTCGTTTTTATAGGTATTGACAAAGAATAGGAATTTAAATTCACTTGGAAAGAAACCCTCTCTTTATTCACTCTGTTGTATACAGGAATGTAGGAAACTGAGTAGAGCTGGGTATTAGTTTTGAAAATAATGCCATGACTTTTTTCTAGGAATGAACCAATCAAGTGCCCTGAAACCATAAGAACAGATGCTGGGGGAGAAGGAAACAGAAAGGGCTTTCTGGCAGCTTTTTCCTCTCTTCCCTGCCTGTCCCCAAAGCGTGCGGCAGCCCTGGGCTGATCTCGGTGGCAGTGCTGCCGCCCTGTGGAAAGAGAGCGGTACTGCCGTCGTCCCCCTCGCCCGCCGCTAGGTGGCGCGTGGGCTCTGCGGTGCCGGGCGTGGAAGGGGCGAGCGCGGCTGCTCCTGTGAATAGCGGGGACAGCGAAGGAGGTTAGGGAGTGCAAAGGGACACGTCCGGGCTTGAGTGGGAGACCACGGCGCTCAAAGGAGCAGCCGCCGTACAGGGCGGTGGCTGAGAAGACTGGCAACAGGCCCAGGTGCGAGCTGTGAGGGTGAGGAGCAGGCGGCTCCTGCCGGGGGATGTTTAAAGAGGGGTTTCCTCAATTCACTTTTGTACGGAGCTGCTGGAGGAGAGGGGTTTATAGTGGGCTCCTGGGGGCTGTCTCATGGAACGACGGTGAGAGCATCTCACAGGGTCCGGGGAACACCTGGATGCACTTGGATGCAGAGCACTGCTTAAAGGAGGTGCCGAGGGACAAACCTTTGTGCCGGGCAGTAGCAGCTGAACAGGTGAGCCCGTGCGTGGATTTGCAGGGGGGATCTTTCTCCTTTTCTCTTTTGATTTCATCTTGCCAATCCCTCCCCAGTGCTCCCAGAAAAAAATGGGGGTTATGAGGACAAAAGGAGTTTAAACTGAGGGAAGCAACTCCTCTTCCATTACAGTCTGTGTTTGAACTGGGGGGAATTCCCCTTCACCTGTGATTGTAATGGTATTGACTGAAGGAAAACCTAGCTTTTCCATGGTTAGGGGTATCAGTTGACAGGGAATCTCACTGTTCTATTTTAAATGGAAGGAGAAAAATATTGATCCTGTATTATGGGTTTGAATTGAGGGTAAACTCCCCATTTTCATAATCCTCAGGTTTAAATTGAGGGGGAAGCCCTCTTGTCCCTGCTTAGTAAGGGTTTGAATTGAGGTAAAAATCCCCCTTTTCCCATCATTTAAAAGTCTCGAGGAAAACCACCTTTTCTGCTATTCTAGGGGATGAAATTGAACGAGAGAACTTCTTTATTTGCCATTGTATTGGTTTCAGTTGAGGTAAACACCTGCTGTTGCAGGAAACACCAGTTTTCCCAGCATTTGAAGGGTTTAAATCAGGCCGTGCTGGTGCATTTTAGGGCGCTTCTGCCCGTGCCCTGGCACCAAATGCGTTGCGTGGGAGCACCCCTGGCATTCATCCCCTGGGGAATTGCTAAGGTGGAACGGGACCGACAGAGCTCTCTGCCCGTCCCGGCTGCTCTGACCGCTCTGGGCGCTGCCGGGGCCCCCTCAGCCCGGTGCCGCTGGGTGCGTGGGTCTCCCGGCCCGGAGCCTCCCCTGCCTGCCGGAGGAGCGACTTTCCTGCCGGGAGCCGCGTTCTGTTCTGTTCCCCCGCACCGCGTGACGGCGCCAGCCCGGGAACGAGTCCCGGCAAGGGGCGCTGGGGGACGCTTGTGGCTTGTCAGCTTTTCAGAGTCTGGTTGCAAAGGTCCCTGAAAGGAAGATAGGGGAAAAAACCCCAACGCCGACCCCGCAGGCTTTTTGTCCGTGGGCTTTTGTTGGTATTGCTCTTTAATCTAGCCACACCTTTACGCAGCGATGTGGGCGCCTTCTAGAAACAGGGTTCAGTACATTTTGCACTCTCCCGTGAGACCT
>VWZU01012042.1:14719-40162 GCA_013397095.1 Sterrhoptilus dennistouni | reverse complement strand
GGCTCCCGTGCCGGCCCCGCCGCTCCTCGTCTCCGCCCCGGCTTCGCTGCTGAAGCTTTGGGGGCGCGGGGAGGCGGCCGGGGGAGCTGACAACTGCATTCACTCGTGGACCTGCTGCTGCTGCTGCTGCAGCGCTCAAGTACATCCGCGCGAGAGGGTTAAATCAGCGCAGAGCTCCGAAAAGAATGGGCTTCCAGCCAGGTCTGGTGCCGTTTGTGTGTTGCTGCAGTGGGTTTGACGACCTCTTTCTTGGAGACCTGCCCCTCTGCTCCCTCGGAGATTCATCCTTGCTGCAGCACCATCCCCCTGCCCAACCTCTATGGGCGCCCCTGCGCTGCTCGCACCCCCCTCCGCTCGGCTGAGAGAATTCTGCAAGTCACACCCATGAGTTATGAGCATTTAAGGTGAGCCTCAGTTTCTCATCCAATGCAATACACAGGCTCAAGGTGATCAGGTGCAGCTGCAGAGAAGGTGGAACATGATCTGTTCTCCAGTTACCGTTTTTTTCCTTCTCTCCCCCTGTGACAGAGGACTGACAAAAAACAGTCACAAAATTGAACGAACTCAGCAGTGGGGGTGGAGATGCTGCACCTGCAATGAGTTTTTCCCCAATGTCAAAAGTCCCAGCAAAGACAATAAACTTAACTGTCATTCATACACCACCTAAGTCACTGAGGTGAGAGATTCAATGAAATAAACCATGGGCTATAGTCCTCCAGGTGTGCAGCTATGTTGTACCTACTACCCAATAGAGAAATTCTTTCTCTACAAGTGTTTCTTTCCCTGTTGTTTTGTTGGGGGGTTTTGTGGGTTTGTTGGGGTTTTTTGGTTGTTTTTTTTTTCCCTTTCTTTCCCCATAAAGTCTTTTGGAACATCCAAAAAATCCTCTCTGGATTGGGCTGGTCTGTCAAGGAGAGAGGTGACCCCAACATTCAGCTGAAACCTTGTATTGCCCTTTGTTAGCCTGGGCACCTCTCACCATGAGAACACTATCAATCTCTAAAGTTTTTTCTCTAACATCTGGTGCACAAACCTCAGAGCACAACTGCCCTCACTCTGACTCAGCACCACCAAGAACTGCTACCAATCTATCAGCTTTTATCTGTGGCCACCTCCCCCAGAAGAGACAACATTACCCCATTTTGGCTGATGGTTCCTTTATTCTCAGCCCATTTTTGTGGCTCAAATGTTTGCCCTCATATTTATCCTGATGCACCCAGTATCCCAGTAACTGCAATTATTACTGTCAAACCACCTAACCCTGTTTATATTTTTAAGTAGGATAAATGTAGGTCTGTGCAGACCAACAATAGCAGGTAGAGATGCCAAGTGCCTAGAACACATGGAAAATTGCCCATGTCAACCAGTTGCCAGGAGCCAAATACTTAGAAAAATATTAACTGCAAATTTTTGGCAAGGCGCTCACCTTCAAGATCACATTATTCACAGATTCAGAACAAAATACCTTGACAGTCTCAAAAAAAAAAAAAAAAACAAAAGTCCCACCAACCAAACAGAAGAGATGCCCACCCATCAAAGAACCACCCAATGCCCTGCTGAATGCAATAAAAATATAAGTTATAGCACCATTAACATACCATGGTGCTATGTATGACCATGGATTATACAGCCATGTATCAAACCAACTTGCAGCCATCATGTAAGACAGAAGCCTGAAGAGACACACCCTCAGTTTTCCAAAAATCACACAGTGATTTCACCAGACAGTCCACAGATCATGGCTGCCCCACACCTCCAAGTGTACACCTACAGAGTCCTCTAATAAACATACAAAACAACAATAAAAAGCCCAAAGCCCCAGGAACATTGGCAACATCTAAGGCCCTGCCTTAAAGAACATGTTAATGAAGACTGTCCAGGAAATGGACAATTCCCTGGCCAGGAGGTGGCGGGAAGATAAATCTCCTCTCTGTAGGCAATAGCTTTCTAGCCACAAGCTGATTTTACTGTGTGTGAATGGAACACATCAATCAGACACCCAGAGGGGTTTAATGGCAGCAAGGAATCTTTGACACTGTTTCTGGACCTCAGTGAGGTACCTGTGATGGACATCCAGGCTCTGCTCTATTGTATTTCAACAAGGAAGGGCTGATGAACCCTCAAATCCTGGCCCACCTCACTCTTTACACATTACCTTGGGTCCTCTTTTCTCATGCCCTGTCTAACAAGCTAAGACTGTGCACAGCCAAAGTGCTGCAAAACACTACAGAACATAAAACTGAACAGAGATAATACACATATGCCATAATATTTTCATTCCCATCAAACATGTCTCTCAGTCTCAAGTTCTTCAAAAATTTTTCTCCTACTTTCAGAATTGTAAGATTGCCTGGGTTCTCACCTTTTTTGTAAGTTTTATAGCACCAATAAAATACAACTCTGATAATCATTGTATAAATTGATACTGTAGCTTGGCTTATTTACAGTAGCACTGCACAAATGTCACAGTCTTTCTCAAAATTCTTGCTTTATGATGTTAATGCTGACTACAGAGTGGATAAGTGATATACCAAAATGTGTTCTGTTCTGATTAAATGTTCCCAAGGTCCTTTTAAATCTATATAGAATTCATCAATGGTCATAATAATTTTAGTTATTTCTATCAGCTTCAGTGTGAATGCTGAGTCAGTCCTGCAGGCTGTGATTTTTAATTCAGGAAAAATTTCAATTGAGAAAACACTTCAGGATCTAGTCTGTAGTAATATTGATTTTTCTAGTAATAGACAAAAATTGAAACACAGAAAAATGTAATTTCAGTTTCAATTGAATCAAGGTTTAGGGGCTTATTTCTTCCCCAGAGTTTTCCTTTTCAGTAATTTCTTGAAATTTCATCTAAAATTTTGAAACATCTTCAAATCTCACTAAAGAAAAAATGCACCCACTGAGTTCAGAGCAATGCACATGAGCAAGAGAATCAGAATTCATCCCTGCAGCAAAACCAGCTGATAAACCTGATAACCCCTGGAGTGATTGGCCACTGCCTGTATGCAGTATCTATATACACAGGCCTCTGCTATTTGCTGACACACAAAAACTGCACTGCTTTAATTAGCTTGGCTAAATTAAATGGCACAAGTACAAACATGCAGGTGGAGCAAAGAATACTGATTTTATCAAGTCCTGCACAAGGAAATCAAGTATATCTCAAGATGGTTATACATCGATATGTATATACCCCAGCAGGCATGGTAATATAACTATTTCTGTGTGGAAAATCCTCACATTTCTCTGCAAACCTTCCTTTAAACAGTTCTACATATAGATATGCCTGAATTAGTAGCAGCAGTGTCACAGAGACATGTCTGTGCAGATTTTTCTCTTGGTAATGATACAATTATATACAGATACACTTCTGTAGGTATTTTGGCCCTTGAAAAGTTCATCCATTTCGAATCACATTTCTACAAGTATTTTTTTTTCTATAAAGTCGTAACAAGGATCTCATAAACTTGCTTGGACAGCAATAATTTTGTGTTCAATTTGCTTTATTACAGAACATTAGGCAAAGTCCCTCCTCTGGCTATTTCTGAGTCTCATACAGCAAAAGGAGAGAGAAAGACATATTAGAAACCAGAAAGATGTGAATGTACAACACACAAACCGAAGAATTCCAAGGTGTTGACATCTGAAGAGGCATTTCACTTCTTTGTAAATAATTTCACTTTCATTAACTCATATCCCTTAAACATTTGATCCAATGACTCAGTGTCCTTTCCAAACTGGTGGGAAGACACCAGCTCCAAGCACTGGACTCCAGATTTCTGCATGTACTTCACAGCACACAGATTTTTAGTAGCAATGAGATTGCTTGAGTACTGTATAAAAACAGACATGGTTTCAGCCTACTGATAAAACTGTGCGCAAAAAATATGGAGACAAGTCCACAAAATCCATACTTTAGCCATTAACAAACAGGAAATTGGTGTCATTCTCCAGAAAAAAACCCTAGATTTTCTGTGTGCCTGCTTGCCTTTGGTGCCTGCAATTTGTCTGCCTTGCTCAGAATTAAATCAAGCCCAGAGAAAGGAACATCCATCAGTCATAGGCCAGATTACATCAACCACAGTGGAAAACATTACCAATAAATTGTAAGGGAATGATGAGTTTGTGCAGTTTCTTATACACAGGTTTTTTTCCTGTGAGCATCATCTTCTAGTCCATGGGTACTTTGTAGTCTATGGAAAAAAACATTCTGTTATTTTAAGGGGGCACTCATGCTTCTTTCTTCAGTTTATCCCCATCTTTCACTTCATGTTCTTATGATTCCTGCAATCTTCTGCAACCCTGCTTACTTCAGTGAGGACCCCCCCCTCAATTCTCTCTGAAGGAGACTGTACAGGGTTTTTTCTGGTGACTCCCCATGCCCCAAGGCTATTTGAGCAGGAAGATACTGCCCTGAGATATGGCAACATGAAGGTCTGCATTCTGTATGGAATTTCTTGGGGATGTGGGATTCCCACTTTTCCTAAAAATGCTGCAAAACGCCTCCCTGAGGGAATGTGAACTACGTCTTTCTACACCAAATTTCTTTGCTCTTATGTCCCAGTCATCTTCCACACTTGAATTACTTGTTGACAAGTCATCTTTTAATTTGGAACCTGCCTATCCCATGCTTGAAACAGACAGATCCTGTGCCAAATTACTCAGTTGGATTGGCTCTGTTCTTTCATGTCTTTCCTTAAATCCATTTTCCCATTGGTAGGAACCTAACTGGTGAGAATTGCTTTTTGTATCACAAGCATCTGAAGCCAGGCTATTTAAAACATCGCTGTTATGGGAACCAAGGCTGCTAAACAGCCAGGAAAAAATCCTGCTTGTATTTAGGTCACAATTTCTTTGCAGTAATGTAACTTGCTTGTTCTAGAAAATGTCATGTAAAAAAATTGGGGTTGGGGTATGGAGAGGGGTTGGTGTCATAAATTTCAATTGAGATAAACCACAAAGATACATAGAAAAAAAAAAATCCTTTTTCTTCTCCTGATCGTCAGAGTACATTCAATCATTTCTCACTTCTAGTCTAAATTTTAAGGATGAAAATGTCTGACTCATTTTGTCTTCTGCTATATTTTTCTGATGACTTAAAAATGCTTTCGTAATTTATTGTGCATAATGTCACGCACTGTGCCATTCTAAATGGAAGGACAATAACAATGTAGACACCAACAAAATAACTTTCACCTTTCTAAAGTCACCACCAAGCCTGTAAGTGTTACTTCTACTGCCAAATATTTTCTTGAAGGTTTTGGTTGGTGTGCTTTCCTTTATCACCATTGTCTCTCTTTGGAGACAGAGTCTTTACCACTTGTGCATGCAGGCTGTACTTCTCCAGCTCAATCACCACTAAATTTCACCTCAGTGAACTGGTTGTGAGACACAAGTTTCTTCCAGGTGATTATAATTTAATTTGTTTCTCAGCTCTGGCTGCTGCTTTGCTCCATACTTAAATTCATACGTGTTGCATGCCCCTCACTAGAGTTTGAGAACTGGGATAAGGTTACGAGGGAGCTCTGACCCTCCTGAAACTGTCTCTGAATGTTTAATTCAATAAGTACATATGAATTCATAAATAAATAAGCACTTGCCTGGAAAGTGAAGACTCAATTTAGTTTTCTGCTTTAAGGAGCAGTTCTGTGCTCAGTTCTCTAAGAATTGCCTTCAACATAAGCCACAGGATGTCCACTCACTTTCTCCCTTTGTGTTAATTTTCTGTACTTCTCTCCCCTCAACTAGGAGCTTTGCATTTGTCCTTGTGGCTATACAAGAAATACACTGTGTTCCAAAATGATGCTGATAAGGTATGCTGAGGTCTCCTTTTCCCCTCGTTTTTGTCAACACAATTCAGATAAAGTAGGAAGCTAAGCACCAAACAGTGGCACAGAACCAATGGAAATGGAGACCTAGGTATAAAAATAGAGGGCAAGAATCAAAAGTACAGGCAAGGAGTAATATGAGGAGCAGTCACCTTCTTTGCTGCTGAGAAAGACCAAAGGGATTTTCTTTAGAGCCTGTCAGTACTTCTCTTTAATAGGGAAAAGAGATCAGGTTTGTATTATTAAAGACTGTACAAGTACCCAAGTACTGTGGATTCCCTCTCTTGAAAACACATGCTGAGTGACATCTATTAGCTTTGTTTATACTCCCTGCTTATTCCTAAAGTGTCTCTTAGAAGTTAACAACCTAAACCTGAATCTGCCTTGTTTGGATCTAACAAGGAACTGGCAATTTGGTGGGTTTGAAACCACACTTTTAATGATGAACTGAGTTTGCCTTTGAGTCTGTTGGTAGTATTGACTTTAAATGCCCTAATTGTAACCTGCACACCTTGTGCTGGATCAGATTTTGCTTTTTGGGAGGTTGGTGTTCTCTTCTCCTTCATTTACACTTTTGTTTCTTTCCTGCTCACTAATGACTTTTCCAGGTTTGTTGCATTTCCTAATAATATCTCCATGAACTCTCTCAGTTCATAAAAGTACATCAAGCAACATAATGATAATTTAAGTCATAAAAGCATTTCTTAAGTTTTGATTTCAATGCCTAATTTATTGAGACTTGTATTTGGGCAATCATATTCAGTTCAGAGCCACAAAACAACAATGCGAAAACCTCCTTTCCTCACAGCTGCCCTGCTAAGGTACTAACAGGATTACACCTTGTTCTGAAAGGTTAACTCATGCTTTTGTTATTCACAGATACTTTCCCTGCAACTTCCTTTTACAAGCCTGCCTAATCCCTCCTTAACACTTCTTCTAAAATGTTGCAGACTTTTCACTGAGCGAGGGAGAGAGAGCCCAGCCCAGACTCATCAGTCTCACACCTGCTGCCACTCTGCCTCCTGGTATTTTCAAAACACCAGCTGAAACAGGCATTAACCTATTAACCTATAACTGTGCTGGAATATCAGGTGCATTCTCTCACCAAAGCACACCTACATGCAACTTCAGTCCCGTGTGACAATTTAAATGGGACTTTGGTGTTTTGTGCTTATTCCATAGACAGGAATGCCTTCCAATTCACATTTACTGAAGGCACTCCAGGCAGCCCAAGACACAAGTAGAAAGCTCAGATGCACAGCTGGAAGATGGTTGGACCATGGATAATGGATACATCTAAGCTGTGTTGTTCAATTTTTTTTTCTAGTCCTTTCTTTCTCTGTGACACTTAGAATGGTTTGAGTTGGAAGGGACTTTAAAGCTCATCTCATTCCACCCCCTGCCATGGGCAGGGACACCTTCCACTATCCCAGAGTGCTCCAAGCTCCATCCAGCCTGGCCTTGGACACTTCCAACGATCCAGGGGCAGCCACAGCTTCTCTGGGCACCCTGTGCCAGGACCTCACCACCCTCTCAGGGAAGAATTTCTTCCTACTCTCTCTACATCTGTACTCCAAAGCTGTATGGGAGGTTAGCTCTGAACTACAAGGGTCAGTTTCAAACCATCAAGATATTCTTACACAGCACCAAGCTACAATTTGCTCCTGAAGTTAAATATGTAAAGCAGCAGAGAAGCGATGGACAGATTTTCTCAATCTAAAATCAGACCCAGAATGCTCTTATATTGAGTAGTACAGAGCTGCCCTGAATTTCTCAAATTAATAGAACAAGTTCTACTTAATCACACTTAAAAGTGTAGTGATGACTTTCCCTTTCAAGGTTATATTTTAGAATTAAATGCTTGATCACTCTTTTCTTGGTGTTGGACAAAGTCAATGCCAACTTTGCCAGGAAATTAAATCATTACAGCTATGCTTCTTAAAACACAGAAGTGAAGCAATTAATGATCTCTCCCTCTGGCTGCTGCAGTCAGACAGAAGTCCCAAGCTTTCTGCAGCCAGACCAGAGAAGGCAGACCTGTTGATGTATCATGGACATTCCTTGCTGTAGAATGGATAAGCAACCAAAGGAGCAAGGAAGGGGATGCTCTGGGCTTCCAGAGTTCACCAGCACAAACACAGGTTGGGAACAGGGTTGTTTCACCCTGATGGGCTCAGGTGTCTAGATTTGCAGTTCTCTCCTCTGATGGGAAAGAAGAAACTTGACCCCAAGGACAAACAGAATCACAGAATATCCCGAGTTGACCCATAAGGATCATTGAAGTTCAACTCCTGGCCCTGCACAGGACACCCCAACAACCCCACCCTGTGCCTGAGAGTGTTGTCCAAACACTCCTTGAATTCTGGCCTCAACCACTGTCCTGGGACCCTATTCCAGTGTCCAACCACCCCCTGGGTGAAGAAAATGCCCAACCACCCCTTGAGTGAAGAAAATTTTCCTAAATCTCCCCTCCTGTCACTGGTCACCACTGAGCAGAGATGCCTGCCCCCATAATGGAATTGTAGACTGCCATGAGGTCTGCCCTCAGTCTCCTCTTCCCCTCTTTTCTCTCCATCACAGAATCCACACAGCTTTGAGCACAATGGGAAAGGCTTTGCTGAGCAACATGGGCAAAGACCCAAGCACCCTCTGCTCTTGCCCCCCTTGCAGCTGCACTTTCAGCTGCAGGTCTTCGCCTGCAGTTCTGATACACGTGTCACATCTCATGCAGCCAGATAGAAAATTAAACCCCTTAAACTATTTTAAAGAGCAGCTGAGAGCCATAAAGGAGGCAGGAGGGGATTAGAGTACAGACTCCATAAAACATACTGAATATGTGAGGATTTTTTTAATAAGACCAGTATTCTGCTCCACATCTTTCTGTATTTCATGGGTCTGCACGGGAATGGCTAAGCAAGGAAAGTAGGGCAGGAGAATATTTCATTTTGTTTGCTAATTCTCAGCAGGCATTTCTGTGCTTAGAAGATTTTTACTTCAAATCCTATTACAAAAAATCCTTCAGCCCAAAATGCGCTCTTCTTGGACTATTTATAACCTATAGCCACGTTTATGATGGGCAAAATGTTAATACTGCAGATACTGCTGATATTATCTGTCCTCAGGACACATCCCATTGATTTCCTTACTCAGCAGAACAGCATTTGACCCTGACTTACACTCCCTGCTAAATGATTTTGGTTTAGATTTGTATTTCTCTGCACAGTGCTGGCACACAGTGGGATTCCACACCCTCCTTGCTCCCAACTCTCCCCTAAATAGACACACCAAAGCTTGGTTGTGGGTTTGTTTGTTTGTTTTTGGGGTTTTTGGGGGGGGGTTTTTGGTTGTGTTTTTTTGGTGGTTTTTGTTTGTTTGTTTGTTTTGGTTTGGTTTGGTGTTTTTTTTTGGTTTTTTGTTTGGTTGGTTGGTTTTGTTTGTTTGTTTGTTTGTGGTTTTTAGGGTTTGTTTTGTTTTGTTTTTGGTTTGGTTTTGGTTTTTGGGGTGTTTTTTTGTTTTTTGGGGGTTTTTTCCTGTTGACTTGGAGTCTATATTCCAGGCATTTTATGCCCTTTACAATCTCATTCATATTTAACAAGGTTATCAGAAGAGCACAGAGGATTGGATTCCAACTGTAGTTCCTGATTCCAAGTAGTATCTGATAACATACCAAAATAATCTGATAATAATTCTATACAGAAAATACCCCAGCAACAATTTAGCTTCCTCATTTCTTGTGAACACTTTATCAGTAGTTTGAGTTCATTACGTGTAACTAATCTGAATTTCTCCTTTCTTTAATCCATGACTTGCACCCATTTATTTTCTTTCCTTTTGCATGCAGAGATTTGCAAAAGAATATTTATTTAGGATTAGTATAAAGGCAGTAATATTCTAAGTGAAAATGTTCAGGCACACAAAGAAAATACAAAAGAAAACAATGCATTAATTGCTACAGAGGACCCTATATGAGGTTTTAATCCAAATGAATGAAGAAGTGGAATAAGAAATGGAATATCTAAAATGAGGTATAAAGAAGATGGAGAACTGGAGCCTTAAGATGCACAGTGGGGAATACAAGAAAACAGGGAAATTAAGGAATTTTACTGAAGACTATAAAAGGTGAAATGAAACAATGATGCAAAAGATCCCAGACAGAACTCCTTGCTCATGGGCATCAACGACAAGTCCCAGATCATTTTCTTGTCACAACTGAATGAGACTGTGAGCCATGACAGCCAATGTCCCTTGTCCCAAAGCATTGCACACAAGTGATCCTGGTCACCAGTGACCATCAGCCACTGATGCTTGAGACTATGTGGGTCTGAGTGTGCAAAATCCAGTAAGAAAATGAGTGAGAGTGGGATTTGCAGAATAAAATCACTTTTCCCTGCCACAAGATCTTACAATTACTTCTGTAATCCTGATTTTCTACATAATAATTCCAGATTGTTCTGTGCTAGACAATTTGCACAGACTCTGAGAGGGGTAAGAGCTCAATCTGAAAGGATGAGACTGATGCCAGAAGATGCTTTGAGCAACCAAGTTAAAAACACAGACAACACTTTGTGAAGAGGCCCAGAGAAGAAAAGCAATAATGGTTTCTACAACCCAGTGAGACTTTAGGAAAGGGATGAGGCACAGCTGTATGAGGTCTTTGCTCCAAGTCCACTCCCCTACCTACACACAGACACCAGCTCCTGCATCCTTCCTCACCATTCCTCAGTCTCTAGCACTCACTGCTGCTGTCACTGCTGGAGAACAGGACTAGCTCCGGGCAGCTGGAGGGGTTGCAAGGAGCAGAGTAGAAGGGAGATGAGATGGCAGCAGCCAGCAACATCTCTCAGCTCATTCCCTCGATGGGTACAGAGGCAGAGAATCGGGCAGCAGTGAACAGATTTTAGGAAATACAAGAACTCTGATATCAAACACTGTATTAAAAAAGGGATTTGGCAGCATGGCATAAAAAATACCATGTGTTGTACAGACTGACAGGCACCCCTTGGGGTGAAACAGTGGCCAAGGTGTTAAGGTGATGGTGGAAAGTCACTGATCACAGCTGTCCAGGTCAGGACCTGCATGCCCAGCTTCAACACTGCTGTGATTGCTCTGTCAGATCCACCAGTGCCACAAGTTCACCTCTGATTTATGGCACCTGAGAGTACTCGGAAGGGGAAGCAAAGAAAAACGGAGATGCAACATATGAGGTGGGGCAGATTATGATCAGAAGCTCAGAGGAAGGCTTGAGAAGCAGTGGCACTCATGCAGTAACAAGAAAAATACCCTAGAGCTAAACTGGGGGTTTAGAAATCAAGACAAGACAAAAGCAAGATGGAGGCAGAGGCAATTGATCACACACCATAAAAGCAGGAAGTCAGGGGAGCTGGGCTCTGTTCACTGTTACATCAGGGACTTCATGATTTTTGGCAGGTATCTTAATTGGTTCCTAAGATGTCAGCAATATCTGGGCTCAAATGGCCACGGCAAGGTTTAAAGCACTACTGCAAAGGAAACCTGGGTAGTCTCAAGCAATAAGGTACATATGCACATATATAATTTATTGTTTGCACTAGGTGCTGAAGGGAGATAGGTGTTTGGGGATTTTTAAGTAAACATTAAGCAAATCCGTTTTCCAACTTCCCTTTGGAATTCTTAAAACCTCAGTGACACAAAATATTTATGGTTTGAATTTAGTAAGACTTCAATATTTGTTTCCTTGAGCATGAGAGTTCTTACTGAATAGATCAGAGTGATTGGCCTAATGAAATACTGCTTTAAAAGCTGGACTATATCTGGTGTTTAGCATGAGTTAGTGCTGTGGTAATAATGCAGAATTACCTTATTACTGCACTTTGCATGGATCATACATGTGGCAAAACCAAACATTTTTGTGTGCTGAGGGAAACTCACACCGTCTGTACCAGGTCCTGCAACAGCAGGTAGAGGCTGTGGGATGGAGAGGACAGGGCGTCTTGCTCCTCATCTGCTCCTTCCAGAAGGGCACAGATCTCCCAACCTTTCAGGATACATCTGCCAGTCCTGGAACACCTCAAATGACACCAGGCTTCCAGCTTTTAACAACTCAGCTGAGCTCAGCAACTTCCTTCCATCGTTGAAGAGAGAAACCACAGCAGGACATGTGAGACTATGAGTGATAAGCAGGGATGATGATATCAAATGTACCCACTGAAATCAATTCCTTCTCCTTATACTAATCAAAACATTGTCCTCCACAATGAGATAAACCTGCAGTGTCTCAGCATGGTTTTTGCATTTGATATTCCTTGCAAAGTGTGCGCTTTGGAGACAGATTTTAGGATTGTGCATTTGGAATACAAACTATCACTGAGCACATGGCTGGGAAAAAATTAAGATAGCATCCAGCAACACCAGTGTACCTGCTGGGTTTCTTTATCATTCTGAATAGTGGTTAAAGACAGAGTTTAGAGGCCTCCAAATCCAGTTCACTGAGAAGAACATATTGCCCCAAGCCATTACCATGGTGGTCAGGAGAGGCATTTCTGTGGAAACAGAGGCAGTCAAAGTTAAAGTTTATAAGAACACAAAAACCAGAATGGTTCTATCTGCTGGTTCAGTGAGAACAGAAGACTGGGTCTGGTCCCTCTCTCAGGGGTTTATGTATTTTAAATCAGAGTGAAATATGAAAATATTTCTGAGGGTAGGAACTAGACCACAGGAGAAGGTAAGAAAAAAGAGACAAGCATAGGGGAGAACAAAATAAAAACAAGGAGAAAAGGAGGTTTTGAAAGGCACGGAGGTACAAGCCAATAGATATTGCTATCATTTGGGTACTTAATCCTTTAACCATGAACACCATAGTTATCTTTCTGCTGTACATACACTGGGAGCAATCTTGACATTATATTTTCACCAAACACTTTCAGTTCTCCTTTAATCCTTCATTCAAGAATTCTGGCACTTAAATTCACCCACAATGGGAACTCTGCCAAATTTTAACACTGATGAGTTATTTTCTGGTCTTTTTATACTGCTGAAATACAAAGCCTGAACAATCTTCAGTCTTGCTAGAATCTCTCTGAAAGAAAACATCTTCACTCCAGGTAGAAGTATTAGAAGAAAATAGCTATTAGATTTCTGAGATGTAAAATATTTTATCTGTTATCTTCCATTGTGTTACATCTGTTTAATTACTATTCTCTTGCAACTAGTTAAGGTGTCTATTTATGGTCATCTTTGATACTTGCTCACTGCTCTTAGTTTCTTACTCTCCTTGAATTTTTTTTTAGTGACACTGTGAAACAGGCTGCCACAGACAAGGTGCTGCCTTCAATAGCACCCATGTACAGGAATTATATTTCTAAACCTTTGTGTTAAAATTAGGGACCCTCCTCTTCCCTGCACCCTGGTCCTGGGCTGGGCACTGTGTCAATTTTGATATTTTTTTTTTTTCCTCTCAATCCTCTGTCCTCAGTTCCAGCCCCAGCCTCAATTTTGGTCTGGGCCACAATCATACAACTGCAATTATCAGAAGGTCCTGCCAGCTCTTGGCTGGGTCTGGGCTCTCTGCTGGCAGGACTCTGAGGCAGCTGAGCTTTCCAGCTCCTGCGATTATCTACCAAGTAGAGTGAACAATAATTTCTCAAAAGTTTGTAACTCAGCCAACCTTAGCAGCGCTTAATGGCTATCAAGCATGACACAAAGACCACTTTGCAACAAATACCAAGTTCTTTTTCCAAAACATACTCCAGTGAGGCATTTAAAGGGAAGATCAGACACATTCCACATCAAAAGCAGTGTGGGCAGCAGGTCAAAGGAAGGGATTCTGCCTCTCTCCTTGGCTCTGGTGAGACCCCATCTACAGAGCTGCCTGCAGCCCTGGGGTCCCCAGAACAGGAAGGTCAAGGACCTGTTGGAGTGAGTCCAGAGGAGGCCACCAAGCTGATAAGAGGGGTGGAGCACCTCTCCTATGAGGAAAGGCTGAGAGAATTGGGATTGTTCAGCCTGGAGAAGAGAAGCTTCAAGGTGACTTCATTGCAGCCCTCCAGTACCTAAGGGAGCCTAAAAGGAAGATGGAGAGAGACTGTTTGCAAGGGTATGGAGTTATAGAACAAGGAGAAATGGCTTCCCACTGCCAGAGGGCAGGGATAGATGGGATATTGGGAAGGAATTGTTCCCTGGGAGGGCGCCCAGAGGAGCCGTGCCTGCCCCTGGATCCCTGGAAGTGTCCATGGCCAGGCTGGACATTGGGGCTTGGAGTGAGCAGTCTGAGAAATGACCAAACTAGACAGTCAAACTTGACTAAAAGGTAATGCCTAGTTCCCACCTGTCACCATCCCAAGAGAGCTGAGGGTTTCTGTGATGACAGACTTTCTGTGCATCAGACCATTTTTGTAGTAAGCAATGGTATGAACACAGCCTAAAATGCTGAAAAGGTTTTGTTCATTCATTAGTGGGCAGAGATGAAAATACAGAACTCTATGGCTCCAAGACCACTAACTGGAATTGCTTCCATTAAATAGAACATTTAAAAAGTTGCTCATACTGTTGAACTTCCTTTCATCTGTTCCTGAGGTGAGAGTTCTCTTCAGATGGCACATCTGAAACCTATCCTTTGGTTTAAGCAAAATATCCCCCACAAACAACATAGATATGGTCCTGGAAACAAATTTAGATCAGATCTTTGGATACAGGATGCTACTGCTGACAGTAATTGCTGCTGGTCCGTTTCTCCTCTGTTAAAGCATTTTGAAAAACAGTCCTTTTGGAAGAATTATTACTACATTAAAAATGCATGGTATTAAGTGACTCATCACTATTTATAATAGTAACTAAAAAGTGTTTTTCAGGCAGAACACTTTTATATATAAAATTCCACCAGCTTTATTGGAAGCAAACCATGCTTGAGCATTAGCAGTAGCCAAATATAGACTTGGAACAGTCTAAATATGCAACATTAAGGTTGATAAATACAAGAATTCTGCTACCTTGGAGGTGACTGGAAACCCTTGGTACAGAGATGTAATAAGTTATGAGATAATGCAATATACATCTGTTTGAGATTGTTAATGTGCTTGAGATGGCCACAAATTAGGGAGATTTTCCAGACTGCACACATAAAATACTTATGCCAAGACTCTGATTAATTCAGAACCAATATATTTTTTTTACAAAGGAGAAAAAATGTGTCAGTATTTTCAGAGGAGAAAAAAAATACAACAAAATTATAGTATTGTAACTCCATCCTTGTTCTACTTCTGTTCTACAGAAACTGTTAGGAGGGAGTAGGGACATTTAAACTCATCCTTGGCTTTGCAAATGTCTTGGGCAGCCATTAGGTTTCCTTTTTTTCCCCACCCAATCAAGTTTAATCCAATACTGTCAGTTTTACAAATTTTCCAGGAACCTCAATTACCCACATTTCCCCCTCTCCTAGATGAAAATACAAACAAAACAGAATAGAAACATTTGGTGATGAACTATTAATTCATAGAATGGTGACAGCTTGATGGTTTTGGATTTGATTCAAAAACATCTGGTGAAGAAAAAACATCAGAGTGAAGAAAACCTGTTTTTTAAAAATATGACATGGCAATGGTAAAGAGCCTCACCAGACTAAGAGCTCCAAAGTGATCATATTTTTCAGTGCACATTTGTATTCTGCAGCTCTATTCTGACCACAATCAGACTGGCATCTTTCCATGTTGTGTACTAGCTCGGGTTAATTTTTCCTGTAGTTTTTTAAATAAGGTGAGAGGCATTAAAGAGGTGGAATGCCTTGTAGAGAAGCACAGTGCTGTAAAAGAGAAGACGGGAATTTGCTAATTCTAATCCCTAGACAAATATATAATAAGATTAAAACAAAGATGAAAGTGCAAATAGCAGTCCTAAACCAACAACCCCAGATCCTTTGAAGCTATTCCAGCTGGCAACTTTGACTACACAAGTCATTTGCTGGGGTGATTTTACTCCACCAGCCCCAAAAAGGTGAAATAAGGTAGCAGCTCTATCTCCTCTGACTGCAGGGAAGAAATCACTTCCTTTTTCCACCAAATCTCCTTCCAACCAATATGATATTGAAAACAAATAGCTTTAGAGATTGATTATCTTTAGGGTACTCATGACTGTTCAATAAAAAACCAAACCAACACAAGCTCAATCAAACAAGACAAATCCAAAGAAGTGAAGGATTCACTGGGCAGAATATATACAGATAATAGACCCGACATAGGCCATATTCCACAAGATTAGTGTTCTACAAAGAAGAAAACTGAGTCAACTTCTCAATTAAGGACAGCTCAAAATCACAGATTGGTTGAGGTTGGAAGGGATCTCTGGAGATTGTCTTGTTCAATCCCACTTCCTAAGCAGGGTCAAACAAAGCAGGTTTTCTAGGATCACATCCAGATGGCTTTTGAATATCTGTGAGCACGGAGAGTTCACAATGTCCCTGGGCAACCTGTGCCAGTGCTCAGCATCCTCACAGAGGAAAAAACCCCAACCAACAAAACAAATTACTTGAGCTTAGAGACCATCTTCCTCTTTTCTTCTCACTGGGCAGCCTTGAAAAGGGCCTGGCTGTATTTTCATACAGTAATGAGATCCCTGCAGCCCCACAGCCTTCTCTTCTCTTGGCTAAAAATCCCAGCTCTCTGCCTTTCCACATATGAGAAATGCTTCTGTCACTTCATTATCTTAGCAGCCCACCACTGGCCCGTGTCCAGTAGCTCAGCATCTGTCTTTTATTGAAATCACAAAGCTGAAAGACTGAATTCAAGCCTTTATTGAAATGCCTTCATACTACAGGCATGATCACAATCCTGTGAATTTAATATCATGTAATGAAAACTGCTTTAACCATAAGGATATTGCACCAGTCTCAAAGCAGAGCCTAAAAGCTGTCTAAAACACATTCCCAGGGCACAGAGCAAAGAGCTGTGTAGTTCAAAAGATGAAGAGCCCACTCAGCTGTAAGACTTCCCTGCTCCTTTGCTTCTGACCCCAACAAAGGAATTGGAAAAGGTTGAGAAGTAACACTACAGAACCTTTTGGAATCAATACCTTTGGGTTTTGTGAGGGAACATCATAAACTTTGATTTTGCAGGCCGGTGGTGCAAAGATGTTTGACTTTTGCAGAGTAAGAAAGAAGTAAAAAGCCACAAAAAACAGTGTCAAGACCCATCAGACTGGGACCAGCCATGGGGGAGATGGAAGAACTAACAGATCAAAACATAAAAATCATTCCTTTGGAGAAGAAAGAATCCAAAGAACAAAAATATGTTCATTTTCCTTAGAGAGACTGCTCAAAGATTAGAGGCTTCAGACCTTTTCCTTTTTTTTAAATGTACCTTCTTTCTATGATATTTAATTTCCATTTGCCTTATTGGTCAAATTTGCTTTTATTCTCCAAATGCCTCCAATAGCACCAAATCTTTGAGCCATTGCCTTGCCTGTTTCTTTGCCTTACAAAGTCTCAACTAAATACCTTAATTCCCACATGCCTGCTTGCCCTCTTTTAGTTTGGATGCTGGATTTTGTTGCCACTCTTTTGATTAATTTTGATTTTAAGAAATCTTCATCAAGTCACAACTCCTTTTGTTGTTTTGAAACAAGCAAGCTGTAACCCCAGAAATACACAGCATTAACACAGGTTTATTGAGCCACACTAAAATCCAGCAGCTTGTCTCCAGTGGGAAGCAGAGGATGCACAGACCATTGGTGCAAAAACATGACACTCATGGACAAATGATCTCCTAGTGCCACCATCCCATTTTATGACAATTAATCTGTATTTTCCTTTGTTTTCAGTATCTTAAGTGTGACATTGAATATGTGACAAATTACTCAAGGGAACAGAAATGTCACCAAGGAAGAACCAAAATGCTGAGAGTTAAAAATCCTCAATTCCCCACTACCTGATTTCCATCATAGATTTCTAAAAGAACTGATAAATAAAAGCATAGGATTGAAGAGAATTTGTTTGGGCTTAGTTTTGGGTTTTTTTAAATATAAACCTGTCAAGACTGAAGTACAATAATCTCATTGAAGAAAAACAACTGCAGATATTAATTTAAAATGGTGAAATCCAGCCTGTGTGACCATAAACCCATTACCCTGCTTGTCTGGATACAAATTTGGAGGAAGGATTGAAAGAGAAATTAAGATACAGTGAAAAGGAAGGAAAACAGTCATAGATTTATCAAAGACAACAATTTCCTAGACTGGTTTTCAATTCTCTTCAATTGAAAGTACACTGAAATTAATCTCATCTATTCTGGTTTTAGTAAAAAATTGAATACAGTGCAGCATTGAAAAGTTTAAGTCACAAGAAGTTGGGCAATTCTAACAACAGTTCCAGAGAAAAATCATATGAAATCATTCACTTCAAAATCTGGATATCTGACAGGGTAAAAGTCATTCATTTGCTCTCAGTGCTCTCTGTAGGCTTTGTCTAAGCTCATACAACAAAGATGAACAAGATGATTTGTTCTGAGCAGGTGACTAAGACTTTTTAACATCTAAGGCTCAAACATCAAGCATTTAGATGGATTAACTGGGGCAGAAGAACCATCTTGGGAATTAACCTTTACCCATACACCAAAGAAGTTCTGCAATAATACTTACGAGACTGATTAATCAAGTTATTAAAACTATGGAGGAGGGAATTGACCTCCCAAGAAGAATCAGGTGGTTCCCTATGACCTCAGCAAGGAAGTATTCCTATCTACGTAGGAAGTCCTTTCCCTGACACATGTATAAGTCTGGCCACATATTTGCAAGAAAAGCAAGAAATACATATCCAAAAATTAAAAACTGATGCTAAGAAGGGATATCAGCATAATCAGGTAAGTGCAGAGGTGACCATAGGAAAAAAGACTGAAAGAGATCAGCTTGTTCAGCTTGGTAAAACAAAGGCTAAGAAAAGATGTGGTTGCTTTCCTAGCCATGGATAAAGCAAGATGGAAAGAGGGAAAGAACTACTCATACTAAAAGGGAATTGCTGGCACAAAATCCAAAGTCTACAAACTCATAGCAAAGAATAGTTGGCAGGATGTCAGAAGAGCATTTCAAAACCTTGGAGGAATAACTTTGCTTTTTTTAATTAAAATTTAATTATTTGAATTTCAATATTTAAGATTAAATTGTGACTGATACAGGAAAGGACTGGACTTGATCTAAATTATATTTTCTTGTGTTATGCTTTCATACAAGCATTATCCTTCCTCAGCCCACACCACCATTCAACCTCATCCTTCCCTTCCCCTTATCCATCTCCAAACACAATCATATTACACTCCACATCCCCTCAAGCCCTTTGTCTCAACCAGCTCCTCCTGTCACTCTCCCTTCCCCTACTTCTAAAAATAACACTCCAAGGCAGTCCCCAGACAAGCAACATCTCAGCCCAGGCAGTTGTAGAGTTTACAAGACTCAGTGTCCTTTTGCTAACACATCCTTCTTTGTGAAAGGTGATTGGAGTGGTCGGAAGGAGGCACTTCCCTCAATGAATTTTCTTTGTTCATCCCTCCTTCTAGGATTGTCTTGGCCTGACACCAGGAGCAACATTCATAGCTAAGAAATCTTCCTAAAAACTGAATTCTTGTAACATGGACATAAGACTGCTGGTTCTAGACAGGTTGTTAATAGCAGTGACAGGAAGAATTGGGAAGGTGCTTCACTCTTACATTTGACTGTGTTATTCTCATCAGAATGAGCCACAGGGAGGGCTTGCACACACATCTGGTCTTCACTTATGTGAGGCAGACACTGATGCTTACCCTGCAGCAGTTCAGCCTCAGTTGCCAGCCTGTCTCAATGGAAGTGGATCCATTTTTGTCACAGGAAATGCATGCCATGTTGTGCAAAATTATTCCACTCCCATTACAGTTTAGCAAGAAAAATTCTCCATCACCAGGTCTGTGTCTATTTTTGGGCATAACCTAAATATTGAATGCCAAGTCACAGAGAGGTCACTATGCTCTGAATGTGGAAATATCTCACAGGCCTTTTGTGCAGCACAATGGCCAACACAAGCAAACAAAAGAACTGGAGCAATCCATGGCCACATCACAATCCCAGAAATCAGTCAGGGAACCACTGCTTACTTTAGTAAGCGCTCGTGCCTTTGTCTCTCGTACAGCACAGCAGCGTACCCAGCCTTTCACTTAGCTGCCATTTGTGCCATGCTACAGAAAGACACAACAAAATACTGTAAAAGATACAATTACAGTTTACTGCTGTCATGGCCATACACAGAGCTATTTATAGCTCTAACCCAAATAGAAAATATAAAAGCACAAATGGGTCTCATGCATCTGCATGTGTAAAACCATTCAAGCCTATTGTTTAATTCAATAGAAAAAGCAGAACAAGAATAAAGAAATCAACACAAATTTTGAAAATACATCTAATTTCTGGAAATTCCATTAAATTTTCATATATGCAGGTCTTTTTGTAGCCTATATGTACTGGAAATTGTAATCACCTCCTCAATTCAGAAAACCCAACAAAATAAAAATCATGGCTATTTAAGTTCTGCTAAAATTGTAATTTTGAAATACTTTTCAGTGCTTTGAATGATAACTATGAAGCTGCTCCTAGTGCCTTTTAAATATATGTTACTTTCTTTTTTTACATTTATATTCTCAGGGAGCAATACCATCACCCATCTCGAAAGCTCAAAGGGTCAAGTAGGTTTATATTTTTAAATCCAAATTAATCAGGCTGAAAGCACTTACAGATTGCATTTAGTCAACATCCAAAATTAAATTTTGAAAATTTTAACCTAAATTTTTAATGGTAGATATATATATATAAATGTAGTTAATTCTCCAGCTCAAATGCCACTGGAATGATCAGCACCAAATTAATAATAAACAGCATGATTTTGGTTTCAAGAGTAGATGGATTTTTACAGTCTCTGCCTCTGCTCCCCTACTCAGCTCAATTAATGTAAAGCCTTTGGACTTTCCACATAAGCCATATCTATTTGCCCATCTCTGAGTATTAGAAGCCAAAGAAATAAAATTACCAAAGATGACATCTGGGATTTATTTTGCCCACTATCAAAAGCTGCAAAAAGGTGTCTCATGTTACAAGTTTAAAAATTCACCTGAATGACTGAAGTACAGCAAGATGTAATGAGACACTGTAGGAGCATCAAGCCACATTACAGTTGTTCTGATTATGGAGATTAGTGAAACTTGGGCATTTTTACTATTATTTGGTTCTTTAATGTGTTGGTAACCTGAGTTTCCAGATCTTGCTCAACTGGAACAAAGAAATTAGTTGTAACGGGTTTTTGAGAGGTTTTGTTTGGGGTTTTTGTTGTTCTATATATGTCATTGCTATTATTAATTTTGCAATCATTAACAACTCTCCAAAAAGAGAGAGTCAAAGCCAAAGTTACATCCCCAGACACTGTCAGGGTTCTTGCAGACACCTTCTGAGTCAAGATATCACCAAAATATTTTTATCTCCCCATTATAAAGATTCTAACACAACTTTTTTGTTTTTCAGATCATCAAGTAATCAATGATATTCCCAAAGCATCCAATGCCTTAGGTACAGATCCTTCTTTACATCCTGCCAGCTGCTATTTTCCTAGACTCTACAGCTTCTTAAGGAAGGACACCAACTCACCTGCTTTTGCAAGACCTAGGTATTCCACACATTCCTCTTTGAACAGTGAGAAACCCACAACATCTGCAACCCTCTGCTACTACAGAGAACAGAATATAAAACTAATTATGACCACTTAAATACTAGGAAAACAAAAATCAAATCTGGTGAACACATAAATAAGGGAAGGCATGATGAATTAATTGCATACAGAAAAGTAAATTCGGAACTCTTCTAGGAGGGAAAGCTTACAAAAATTCACTACTTGGAAATTCAAGAGTTATAAATCAAAATGTTATATAGTTGAATGTATATTTGATTATCCAAAGAAGTTATTGGAGCTACCATTACATCAAGGTTCAAAAAGGGGCTGGGCATTTACATATATCTAAAGGTACAATAAAGATTTCAAAGGTGAAAATAAGCATAATGCTACAGATTTGGGACAGCCTCTAATAATTGTAAACTAGAATAAAAAATATCAGCAGGAAGCAGATTACACCATGTCTGTCTAACCTGAGTTCTTACATTTCCCATAGAAACATCTGGAGTAGCTCTTACCAGACACAGTACTGGCCTGACCCAACAGTGGTTAGTTACTGTTATGCACACCAAGAGAATTTGACAGTCTGCAGGCAAAACATCTCAAAACTTCATAAAAAATATAAAGACGACTCACAGGACCCATTAAAAATAGATATAAGACAACTGAATCTTGGATAAGTAACGCAGCAACACCCAGCAGATTATAGACTATGCAGACATAGCCCACCTTGTAGCCCTACACTGTGATCACAGGAAGATGTTTTCTCCGGCAAAATCACTCATCACACTACTGAGAAGAAACCAGCTTGGTCAGAGGCCCAGAAGAAAATTATTCTAGATTCACAAAATGTATGGATTGCTTGGAAAGTGAGATGAGCACTACAAGTCACATTTCCTAAAGAGCTGCTGGATATGGAATTACAGCTGTTCCGCCACAGTGTTACCTTAAGCATTGCAAACCAGCATCTTGGCTCAACAAACTACTCCTCCTCAATGAAAAAAATCTCAGGAATGTCAGGGCAGGGATAAAAAAAGAAATTAAAAAAAATAAAATCACAGACTCTACACAGTGTATCTTAGAACCACCCATTGATTAGAAACTTGCATGGACTCTTATAATGCCTCTACTTAGCTCTCTGAAAACAATGGCTTGGCTTGCCAAGTATTTAGTTTTCACTTACACATTTGCCTTCAGTTGTGCCTGAAGGTCCTTAATGTTTAAAGTGGAAAAAAAAAAATCTCTTTTGTCATTCCATGACAATATTTCAGCCAAAGAGATTCCTGGCTTTAGGAAATATATAAAAGAACCCGAAATTTCCTCCAGGTGCCATGAACTGACACCAGTTTTCCTGCAAATGCCCTCAACATGTTCTGCACTGAGCAGGCTGGTGCAGACACAAGGCCACGTGCCTGGGAGAAAAAAAGTGAAAGGAAGAAGCACTTACCACGAGGACAGCGCTCAGCCGGTCACTCTGGACCTGCTGCACTTGGATGCAGGGTCCTGGCACTTGTAACCTTGAGCCACTAGGAACATTCCCAGCATCTCCATTTGGGATGCTGCTGTTACTCGGCCCAAGACCTACAGATGCCCTGTACAAATAGGTGTGAGTGAGTTTACCCACACCAGTGACCTCCAGCATATCCGGTGGGAGGTGGGAGCTGGGAAGCATGTGCACACTGTAACAATACTTTTTATAGTCATCAGCTAGGCAGCAGCAGCAGCAAGTCCTGCACCGGCACAGCCGGATGACAGCGAGGAAGAAGATGAATGCCGCAAAGATGAAGGAGACGCAGGCGAGGGAAACGATCAAGTAGATGTTGGTAGCGTTGAGTAGCGGTGCCGGTTCCCCGCTGTCATCAAAGTCTGGCAGGGCCTGGGGCAGGGTGTCAGCCAGCAGGATGCCCACAGTCACCGTGGAGGAGAGCGGTGGCTCCCCATGGTCCCGCACCACCACCACCACCTTGTGCTTGAGGAAGTTGGTGGAGCGCATGGAGCGCGTGGTGCGCAGCTCACCCGTGTGTGGTGACAGCTGGAACAGCGTGGAGTCAGAGGAGTGGGCAAGGTGGTAGGAAAGCCAGGCATTCTGTGCATTGTCCTCATCATCTGCCACAACTTTGGTCACCAGGTAGTCCTCATCAGCCAGGCGGGGCACAACTTCCACAGCTACTGAGCCATTCTGGCTGATGGGGTACAGGATGGCCGGGGCATTGTCATTCTGGTCTGAGATGTAAACATTCACTGTTATGGCAGCACTCAAGGCTGGTGACCCATTGTCCTTGGCTTCCACTTGGAAGTGGAAGCTCCTAAGCTGCTCAAAATCAAAGGCACGTTTTGCATAGATGCTCCCATTGGCCAAGTTCATAGACAAAATGCTGGTCAGGGCACTGCCTGCAACTGTGGAATTCCTGAGCATGTAAGAGACCCGTCCATTCTCCCCTATATCAGGGTCAGATGCTGAGACCTGGTAGAGAAAAGCACCCAGTGGATTGTTCTCCTCCACAAACACATCAAATGCATCAGCACTGAAGACAGGGGCGTTATCATTGACGTCAGAAATCTGCACCCAAACAGTCTTCTGAGTGGTGAGAGGAGGAGAACCCAAGTCTGTGGCAGTAATGGTGATGTTGTACTCACTGATCAGCTCTCGGTCCAGAAGCTCACTGGTGACAAGGCTGTAGTAGTTTTGAAGGGAAGGCTTTAACTGGAAGGGCAGGTTTTCAGAGATCTGGCAGGTTACTTTCCCATTCTCCCCAGGGTCCTTATCCAAAATACTCAGCAGGGCTATCACTGTGCCAGGAACAGCATCCTCAGGAATGGGACTGGAAAGGGATGTAATTGTAATTTCTGGGCCATGATTGTTCACATCTGTGATTTCCACCAGCAGCTTAGCTGTGCTGGACATGCCAAATGCCCCATTATCCCTCGCCTCAATAAGCATCTCAAGAAGAGGTCTCTGAACAGCTAAAACGCCATTGACTGTCACCTCCCCAGTGTGTGGGTGAACTGAGAACATTCTCTGTAAGTCAGCAGAAGTTGTATTGCTAAAGGAATACCTGACCTCTCCATTTGGACCTTCATCCAAGTCCGTGGCATGCACTTGGACTACCAAAGTGCCATTGGGGGAGTTTTCCAAGATACTCGCCCTGTAGACCGAATGCTCAAATTCTGGTGCATTGTCATTGGTATCCAGCACAGTCACAATGACCGGGACATCACCAGACTTTGGAGGGTTCCCACCATCTTTGGCTGTAAGCACAAGTCTGTGAGTGGCTTGCTGCTCCCTGTCTAAGGCTTTCTTCAGCACCAATTCCGGATATTTACTCCCATCCCCGTGTATCTGCATTTCCAAATAGAAATGTTCATCAGGGCTCAAAGTATAATTCTGGACACTGTTAGCACCTTCATCAAGATCTTGAGCGCTGGGGAGTGTAAACCGTGCCCCAGGTGACAAGAACTCAGGCATGTTTATATGATATTCACTTAAGGGAAAGCTGGGGGAGTTGTCATTTATGTCCAAGACTTTGAATTCCATCCTATAAAGCTCTAGAGGGTTTTCTAACACAAGTTCATAATTCAGAAGACAGTCAGACTTTAATTCACAAAGCTGTTCTCTGTCTATGGGCTCGCTAACAGACAAAGCCCCTGTGCTGGCATTTATATTAAAATATTGCTTACTTGAACCGGTGATCATGCGAAATTTCCGAGCTGAAAGTGTAGCTGCATCTATTCCTAAATCCTTTGCTATGTTCCCAACAGACGCTCCACGCTCTGTTTCCTCGGCGATGGAATACACTATTTGCCCGTCCGCGGTGCAGCAAATAAGGCAGAAAACCATTAAATAGCCCCGCATGCTTCCTCCTCCCCTGGCTCAGCTCCCCGCAGACCGGCTCAGCAGGACCATAATCCAGAATTTCAGCGAACACCCCCAAGTTCCCGGGCGCGAAGCGAACGGGCACCGGGGCGCAGCGG
>VWZU01012041.1:185402-198009 GCA_013397095.1 Sterrhoptilus dennistouni | reverse complement strand
TTTTTTTTTTTTTTTAGCTCACAGAGGAGCTGAGGGAGCTCTGTTTATTGGGTGGGGTGCCTTGCTTGGGAGTAGGCACCACCATGACCAAAAGTGTGGGCTTGCTTTGCTTACAGTGCACAGAACTGGATGTTTTCAGTAATGTGCAGATCAGCTTCTTAACTTTTTGTGACTCAGTGGCACAAAGGACAAAAGAGCTATCAATTATTTGCTCTAGGCTTGAAGCTAAAATGCGTGCTTGTAAAATAGATGGAGATCTTCATCTTATGCCACCAAAGTGCAAGGCATCGCATTATTTTATTGTCTGCCTCTTCTCCCACACTGTGTTTATGGCAAGATGTATGTGTTGTTATTTCTGTGCCAGTTTGATAAATGGTTGTCATAGCTTTGACTATTCAGTCATGATGGCTGTGTAACCTACCATAACTTATTCTGTTTCCTACTACTTTTTTCTTTCTTTGTCCCCGCCCCCCCCCTCATTTCCATATGGGACATTATGGCATTATGGACTGTAAAATCTTGCAAAAAATTGCTCTACATGTAGTCACTAAGAATGCATTAGAAATTAGAAATTTGAAAATCTGAAGGTGAAACCCATTGTATTTCTTTCTGGTTCTTTTTCTTTCCTATTTACACAAGGTCCACAGGCATATTTCTGTGTGTTTGAGGCCTGCTGTTCTCTAATTTTCACAGTATTTTGTGGGAAAGACTCTTCTCTGCTGGCAATTTATGGGGGATACATGCTGGAAAAGGACCTACATAAGGTTACAAATCTGGACCTAAATGCTCACTGGACACTTATGAAAAAAACACCTGCAAATACTGCTTCAGTGGGTGGCATTTCAAATAGGAAGCAGAGAGGCTGGGAAGAGAAAATAAGAATTTAAAACAGAGAAAGCAAAACCTATGGTAGAAGGTGAACAGCTAGGAGTTTTGGAATAAGAGAAGAAGGGTTTGAGAAGTTAGGGTTATAAGAACAACAAGGTGGTTTACACTCTAAGATCATAGTGTAATTTAGGTTGGAAGGGACCATAACAGGTGTGTAGTCAGACCTGCTCAAAGCAGGCACATCTCTGGGGTTGGACTGGTTGCTTGGGGCTATTTGATACTATTTGATACATGACTTAAACAAGGACTTCTTTACTTATGTCACAAAGTTGTTAAATTATGGCAAATTTTCAGACAAATTATGGTTTCCTAATTGCTGTTCTAATGGTGTGACCTGGGTGGTATTTTACTGTGTAGGTTCTAGGAAGATGTTAAGTTGATCATAAAATGTTGTTTAACACTTTGCCAGACAAAATATGTCTCAAAGTCCTTATCTTAGGGCTCTCAGATTATTTTGAAATGTGTTTCTGTTTAGTCTTTCAGTTCAGTCTGCAAATTTGATATATTCTCATATCTTTCAAATCAGTGGTTTACCAAGGCTTGAGACTGACACATCTCTTAGCTTCTAGTTAGGTGTTCAGCATAGGACCTGAGCAGCAATCGTACAGCTGTGTTTTGTCTTCTGCTGAACAATGAGTGTGCTAATAAAGATATTAAGAAGTTTGAAAGGTCTGTATGGTTTCGTGGCTTAACCCCAGCCAGCAACCAAGCACCACACTGTCTCACGCCACCACCATTGGGACTGGGGAGAGAACTGGAAGGGCAGAATATTGAAAACTTGTGGTTGATATAAAGATGGTTTAATGGGGGAAGAAAAAGCTGCACACACAAGGAAATAAAAATAAGGAATTAATTCACCGCTTCTCATGGACAGGCAGGTGTTTTGCCATCTCCAGAATTACAGGGCCTCATCACACTTGATGGTGACTTCGGAAGACAAACACCATCACTCCAAATGTATCCCACTCTTCCTCCTTCTTCCCTCCACTTTAAATTTGATGTGGATGTGAAATGGTTTGAAATAGCCCTTTGGTCAGTTTGGGTGACCTGTCCTGGCTGAGTGTCCTCCCAACCTTCCAGAGGCCCCTACCTTCCTCTTCAGCTTGGCAGTATGAAAAGCAGAAAAGTTCTGTGTAAGCCCTTACTCAGGAATAACAAAAACATCTCAGTATTATTAACCCTGTGTTCAGGACAAATCTGAAACACAGCCCCATATTTGACACTGTGATGAAAATTAGCCCTATCCAAGCCAAAATCAGCACAGCAGGGTTTATTCCAGGTTTAGGGGAAGGGGAGCTAGCTTCCTAATTTGGGAGAAAAGGGTTACTTAGCTCTGTGTCCTGTAATTTGGCACTGTACTCCCCTGTCTGTTGGGACAACAAACCTGTTTGCTGAGGGGAGGAAGGATTGTGTGTGCATAGGGTGAGTTGAGATGCATCAGATGACGTTCACTTAATGAAGAAGGTGCCTTGTCAGTCTCACCTGCCCAGGTCCAAAATTTAGGTACTGGACTTGACACAAGGATCATGAGAACTCTGCTGATGCTACTTGGTCTTAGAGGAGACTCTCCTCAGAAGATCCCACACTTCTGAATTTCTGTGCACTTAGATTGTATTTCATTCAATGACTGTTTAATATCAGGGGCATAACTTGCTCTTGAAGGAGGGACTAGCACTCACCTTCTAGTGAGTGCTCTACTAAACTTTGTTGCCTGTTAGGGTGCTTCTATTTTAGCATAAACGACCTTGAATTTTCTACAGAAAGAATTTCAAGGCAGGAGTAGAGAGGGAGAGAAGGTCCTCACTCCAGTGAGAGCTGCGATACTGGGAAAGTGTACATTAGCATCTTCTTCAACTAGAATAATAGGGAAATCATTCTCCCGCCTGGTAAGCAAAAGTCATGTCCTAGGAAGGCGTAGCATAATGATTTCTTCCTTTGGCTGTATATTGGGACAAGGAATAAGCTGGCTGGTTCTTGAGTGCAAAGAGCATGGTGAGACTGCCTTCGTGTAGATCTACACAGATCTATAGCCTAGGAAGTACCTCCCTGCTGCTTGAGGGATCAGTGTGGCTGTTGCCTGAATGATGCCTACATATTTTTGCTTTTGTGGTTAAGCTGTGGTTTCTGCTGTGGCTTGGTTGAAAAGTGCTGTCCTAGTTGGCTGTCACAGCCTGTTTCTCCTAGAGATCTCAGTACCTATCTCAGCTTGTCTGGTCTTTCCGTAGCTTAGGGAACCCTAGGAGATGCAAGTGATCCCCATCAAAGTGCATCCTTTTCCATGCCAGTTGAGAACACTCGTAGGTGTGGGTTGGTGAGCAGTGGGCAGTGCTGCTGAAGGAGCAGCAGTCAGTGAGCAGCAAACACACTGTGCTTTTTGCCCATAGCAACAGCTGCTGGGGGGAGTTGACTCTCCATGGACACAGGGTAGCACTGGACTTTTCTTGATTCCCTGGGACATTGGTAGACTGCTTTTAAAGGTCTGGTAAGGGGAAACTTTTGTCAGGGGACATAAACTCACTGTACTGAAGCACCACTGGAAATATTTTAAGGTTAAAAAAGGGTGGAAATTGTTAGCAAATGCTGGGACACGAGGGACTTCATAAGACAGTGCATAAGGCTGCTGGTCCTCCACACATCATGTCCCTGTCATGGCACCCATGAACAACTCTCACTTTCTCTAGAATTCTTTGCCTGCCTGTTGGAAGGCTGTGCTGAGCCTGACAGCTCTGGTGATTAGAAACTACCTGTCTCAGTGGAAGTGTATTTTATGGTCAGCTTGCACATGTTTGTTCTGTGCCAACGTTGTCCTTTAACTTAAATGGCTCTTCTCCTTCTCTGATGTTTACTCTCTGGATGTATTTATAGACAGCAAAGATACTCCCTCTGAGATTTCATTTTGCTAAACAGGCCGGATCTTTTTTTCTTATTCTTTTTTTCCCTTTGTATTAAAAACTCTTTATACTCTGCTGTTTGACTTCATCCCTAAGCACATAACCAGGACAGTATGCTGTATCTTTCATGGTCTTACCAAGGCCTTGAATGATGGTATTACAACTTCCTCATCTCTAATGGAATGTCCTTGCCCAATTATCCTAGAATTTTGATAGCTCATTACCTAGGTCTTTCCCATAGGAGGCTATGCTTGTACTCAGTGCACCTCATTCTTTATCCTCCACCCAGCTGCGAGGCTGCCAGGTGGGGGCACTGATGACCTTTCATCTTATTTGACCGTTTCCCTCCGGAATTTCTGTTAGTACCTTAAGGTAATTGAGTTGTTTTGTTTCTGATATTTTGAACTCCATCTCTGTTGAAAACACTGTTGTGCCTCCTGCTACTCAAAGAACCTTACTGTTTTTCCTCAGATGACAAATTTTTTGTCCCCAGATTCCTTTGTTATGTAAATCTATCCCTCTCTGGTTTGGAGGTTGGTTTCCAGTTCTCTCTGTTATAATTTTCTGTCTATTCTATATTGTTTGTTCCCTCATAGAGCCTCTCTTTGCCCTTCTTTCTCAAGTTAGACTTGCTGCTCCTGTCTTCTCGACCATCACATCTTCTTCTGCTTAATTCTCCTTTTCATTATCTGTGTACAAGGAGTAGCCCACCTCTAATGGGAGTACCTCATTCCTCTAGAAGCAGTCTTTCTTCCCTGTATGTTTTCTGCTCTGGGTATTGACCAGAGCTAAAGATCTATGCTGTCCTATATGTCTTCAGCCATCTTGTTATTTTCTTTCTTTTCCTCTGTCATGGCTGCATATTCCGATTTTAATTTGAGGTGTGTTTGTCAGGGATTCTTTTTCACACTCAGGAATGCTGTAAAGGATGCTTGGCATGCCTAATCTTCTCATCTGCTGTTGATGTCTACAAATTTTTAAGGTCTTCCCATAACTGCCATGATTTCAGACTTTTGCTTCTTGTCTTCATTTTCAAAAGCATGAAAGAACCTACCACTGCACTTAAAACTTGATTTCTATGGCTAGATCCCTTCATTCCTGCCCATTTACTCTTTAAATTCCTCACTCAGTTGTCAAGGTAATTTTTTCTTCAGTTGCTATGTCAGAGAATTACAGTTCTTTCCCTAGATCTGATCCTACTGTCTTCATCAGGGGTCTGTGTTATAAGAGAGTTATCTTTTCCATCATTTGGTAGGCAGTGGTCTTCTCTGATGGCAGAAAACTTTGGATAAAGCTGTAGGTTTCAAAGCTGAAGTGCTGCACAAGTAATTCTTTTTCCTTGGCTAGGAAAAACTCAGCTGAAGCCTAGAAGCTAGGGAAAACTGATCTATATGAATCCATCTGGTACTCCAACTTTGCTTTGGAGGAGAAAGAATGGTTTTAGGTGCATGAAACCCATTTCCTATAGGAATCACAGTGAGTGAACACTTAAATATAGGAGATGTCAGTACTACAATGCCATAGGCCGCTGGAAGGAGACCTGAGGTATCTTCTGGCCCTTACCATCTTCCTGGGGATGTGTTGAACTTATTTGTCTTGGGTAAGCTCTCCAGGCCCAGCAGGTGGGGTGAAAATCCTGCAAGGACTCAACTACCTCCAGCTCTTTATTGAAGACATGGTCTGATTCCCCTTTCACCTCATAAGGGTCTTGTTAAATCAGAAACCTCTGCTGTATCCCACCATTACCATTTTCTAAAACAATTCATCCAGTGATGGGTTTGATTGTTACTTTTTCCCTTCTCTGAAGCTCATCCCAACAACTCTGAGCCTGCTTCATTAGCAGTCCCAGTCCAGGTGGCTGTGCTCAAACACAGTTTTTCTGATGCAGGACATCAGGCAGTGGTTTTGTGAGATATTTGGACCAGACCATTAGGTCATCAGTTTCATCTCCTTTGGTGACCTAGAGCAGGAGCAACTTGCTGACAGAGACAGGACAGTGTTTCTTGGCATCTTTGTCCATATGATCCGGCAGTGACATTTTGTGTTAGCCTATGGGGACTGCAGATCCCAGAGCATCAGTCTGCGGTGAGGGTTTGTGCCTGGGGCACAGCTGGGTAGTCAGCCCCACGTGCTCTCCATGGGGGAAGGGCTGCAAGGAGGAAGATGGTGGGTTTCTGTCAGCAAGTGAGTGTGGGGAGAGAAGGGAGTCCAGGACAGCCCCTCACAGATACTGCCAGAAGGATGGTGTGAGCCATTGCCGATCTTCAGCATTTGGCACTCTCTGCTTTTGCTTTCGAGCATATCTATTATGTTTTTTCTTTAAAACTTTAAAACATCACAGTTTTCTCTGTTATGTGTGCTGTTTGTAGTTATTAAACATACTTGTTTTGAGATAACTCTCTGCAATATGTTACATACATAATTAGGTATAATTAACTTCAATTAACCATATTAAGCTTTGCAACACTCCTGCCATATTTTGAAGCTGGCTTATGACTAACAAATCCACATTTGCAGGTTCAGGTTATACAAACTCATCCATATTCCAGGTGTTCACTTTTTCTTTCAGTACGATGCCTTTGAATCCAATAATTTGTTGTTCAATTGTCTGCATAATCAACTTGCAGCTTGTAGGACTCTGAGTGCAGGATCCTCCTGGTGCATCACTGGTGCTTTTCATGCTTCTGGGAGCTGCTGATCATGACAGCATCTCAGTGCCTATGTTGCAACTCCTTACCTTGCTAAAGCTGGTTAGATGAGTATGTGCTATGTTTGACAAAGGCCCAAGTGCCACACATGGTGAACAAGCCTTCACGTTTCTGATTTAACCACTGAGCCAAAATTCTGCCTTTTATTCTTTTTGAGGTTTCCTCTCCCTATTTTTCCTTTTAGTATTAATTTTGTTGATTTTGTTCCTCTTGCTGGAAAGTGCTCTGAAGTGTCATACATTAAGAAGTTATAAAGAAAATTTAATTGAAATACAAATGTAGTTTGGCAATAAGAGCAAGATGCAGTTTATGTGTGAGGAGCATACTGTGGCATCTTGTGGGACTCTCTGGTGCCCAGCATCCTGCACCTCCTATGAAGTAAAATTGGCATCTTCCTTTGCAGCTCAGCCCATCATTTGACAATGGCTCCTGGTGCCTTAGATGCTGGCTGACACATTTCTTATCATTCTGCCTCCTAAAGAACAGCTGGAAGCATTGAGACTGCTAGTATATGTTGCAAGGTCTGCTCTATGTCCTGTTGATGAAAAGCAGGGCATACACACACAGTAGATGCCAAAATGCTGACATTGGCAGAAGCAGGTCTCTCAGTTGGCCTCTATGCAAAATTGTTTCTTGACATCTATGAAATAGTTCATCACTACCCCAATTTTTAAAGCTGCATGGCTGTTAATTTGCTTCAGGTTATAATCAAGCTGTCACTTGTTTAAATGGGCCTTGGATCAGACAGGCCTGAGGGTTTTTTTTATGGTTTCCATTACAGTGTTAATTAACTTAGCATGCAGATTTAGATATGAAACTCAGAGATTTCATTTAGTTTTTATAATTTAATTGCGGAAACATGGCAGTAAATGCAGATGAGAAGTTATGTGCAATTAATATTGACCCAGGACAACTCAAATGTCAGACACTTGTCTCTGAAGACTCACTAGGAAATCCAATGTGTTAAATATTGATTTTGCAGCGTGGGGTTTTCAAACAAGCTTGGTTCTGGCCTATTCTTCTTGAAGCTGTATCCTTTCTAAAGTCAGGACTGTGCAAAACCTTGATGTGTGCAAGTGCAGTGCCAACACAGAAAGCCAGAAAATCCTGCTGCTTGACAATGTTAGCAGCAGTGTTACCTCCTGCAACTTTTAATCAAAAACACTGAACTACGAATGGAATTAGCCTCTGTGTGGGTGTGGATATGTGTGTGAGGGCAGTTAGGATATTGTTTTGTTTTCATAGATTTTAAAGGTATTTAATTTAGAGTTGTTGATAAACAGCTTATGGAAAGTTTGGGGAATTAAATGATTTTATCACAGCATTTGGTACACCTGGCCTGAAAGGGTCCATAAAATGGTGGGAAGAGGGGTCAGTTTCCATGCTGATCTTGTCCTTGTCCTGACTTGGAGTCTGAAAGGGAGGCTGACTGCCAGAAGATATGTTGATACTGTTGAAATCTCCCTCTGGAGAAATGGCTCAAAGAGGCACTGGGATCTGTACTGTAAGTGGCAAAACCCACCATATTGTAGAAATGAATAGCCTGTTGTCATATCTACTGGTAAGATTAGTAGTCACTGGTCTGAGGTAAAGCTTTCAGTCTGTGTGGATACTTTCCTAGGGAACGTGTGGCTTGACAGTGTATAGATAGGATGTTATTAAAATTGTCCAATAACAGACTGGCAAGAGTCTGCTATAGGTCATTCAGGTAGAGCTGTTCCTGCTCTAAGGAGGTGCCTCCTTAACCTGATTTTCTGAGAGGCTGACACACTGCTGTATTTTTTCGTTATATTTTATATTTCAAGGAATGAAAAGTCTCTGCTCTGCTATGGGCCTGATGTAGATGAAAGACAAATTCTCCTGACCATGGGTGTCCTCAGGCTTCTAGGATGGTCCATCACCCAGGACCTTCAAGAGGTGCTTATCGTAGCACCCTCTGGAAACAGTGAGGGAGTACACAAGATTTTGCGTCTGGTGCAGCACTTAAATTGGATTTTAAAAATATGAATCCTCCCTACCCAATCATTTAATCTGCTATACAACTCAAGCTTGGGGGACAGGGCACAAAGTGCAGCAAAAAGTCTATACCTAAGCAATAGTTAGATGTCAGAACAGGGATCCCACACGGTACACTGCATTTTCACAGCCTCACCTGTTTCCCCATCTTATATGGGTTTTCAGAAAAGATGGGGAAAAAATGCAGTCCCTTCCCTCCCCACTCCCTGCCATGTTATTTAAGACAGCCTGAAAGCAGCAAAATTTGGAGCAGAGTGATGGCTGAGGCTGCAGCTTATTGCAATTTTCAGTGTTTTGTCTCTCCATGTGAAGAGCTGAAAAGCTAGGCAGGGACAATCAGCCCCTAACTGCTGCTCCAGGTTCTCCTGGAAAAGTTCTATGTGGTCTATGGAGAGAAAAGCTGTATGGGCAACTGTCTCTAAGCCCTGGCCCCACACTCCTCTTTGTTACACAAAGAAAATACGCAGTTGCCTCAGATAATTTTGATGCTTTGCAGCACATGTGCACACTGTAGCTGCTTCACCTGCTTCAGGGCATCTGGCAGTGTTGAGTTACGTGTGGTGACTCAGAGGGCTTTCCCTTGATGGCACATAAAAGTTCACTTGCAGAACATCAGCTTACGTAAAAGTTTGAGCTATTTTTGTTCAAGTGCATTGCCATACATTTTTAGACTTGCTAAACTTCATGCACACTCCGTTTGCCAAATCCACCACTTTGCTACTTCCAGCGAGAGAGTTTCAAAATCCCTGTGAAGCTTTTAGGGACTGTAGTCGTGCAGAATGCTCTGTGAACACAGCCATATTTCTTGTGCATCCAGATCTCAGGGGCCAAGCTGCTGATTTGTACGTGGTGTAATTCCCACTTTCTAAAAGTTACACAAAACCCTAAAAATATCGACTGCATGAACTAAAGTTCAGATTTAGAGTGTATTGAAATATATTAGGATGGATCCTTATAAATTTCAGCTGTATAAATTTCAGGTGCTTCATTATATCAGTGTGTTCAATCTTTGCCTCTGTACAGAGCTAAAACGATACATATTTTTGCCTTTTCTTCTTTGTTCTCTACTTCATTCCATGGCCCATTTCACTGTGCTCTGGTTCCTGGGTCTATTTGGTCAGTTGCTCAGAGTAATTTCTCTATCTTTTTCAGTGAAAACTTCTAAACTTGATTCTGTCTCCCTGAATTGATCTGCCAGGCCTCTGGATGTACTTATTTCAATAGGTCTGCTGGATACATGAAATATTCCCTGCCCCTTTCCTTTTCTATCTCCCTTTCCCTCTCCTTTCCCCTTCTCATTCCTCTTCCAAAATACTGATTGCAGGAACTATCCTTCTATGTTGGGAAAGAGTTTTGCCACTGCCTGTATTTTTTCTGTCCCTTATCTCCCTTGGATCTAAAATGGGAATGCCTGCATGGTTTGAATTTATGTTTATAATTATTATTATTATTACTATTATTATTATTATTTACAGTGGAATGGATATAAAAAATATTTTCCCAGTGTCAAAATTTTTATGAATTAATTTGTTTGTTGCTCCTTGCTGTGTCCCAGGACGCTTTGAAAATGAGACTTTTTTCAAGAGTTTTTTCCTGCAGTGAATATTTATATATATCCAGTTGCAGTAAACCCAAACAATTTTCCCATTAGCAAAGCAGTCTGCAAAAGTCAAGTAATTTATCCTGTGGCTGTGTTAGGGACATCGTGTACTTGAAGTAGTGGAGGGGAAAAAAGGTTTCAAAAAAGAAGACTCAAGATTAACGCCATGCACAAGAACAACATCATGCACTCTAATTGAACTATTGAAATTAGCCTTTTCATCATACCGTATTTATTGTTTTAATTTGTTTTGGTGGCATTGGTGTTCGTGCTTTCATGCTGCATGCATAGGCAGAAGGTAAAAAGATTTAACAGAGCCCATTCATATGAGGAGAATCTGAACCAGACCATGTTGATGAATGATATTTTGATTCATGAAGGTGAAAGCAGCACTAAAGGGGCTCAAGGTGGGACTCCCTGAATGCTTTAGCGAGGTTCATGTTCAACAGAGGAGCTAATCTGAAGCTTCATGCATGGAATCTGTTGCAGAATTTATTGGATATGCACCTTTATGCTGGCAGGAAGTCCCCAGAACTTCAGCAGCTAGAAGAGGAAGGAGCTTGCAGTGATCATTGCTCCCGTGTTTCCAGGTGGGCTGACTAGAGTTCTGGTGTCAGTACATCAAGGTCTGGGTTTCCTAATAATGAAGTGCTTGTGGATCGCAACAGTTGTGCTGCTAAAATGAAGTCTCTGTGCTCCTAGTTCCATAAAGGCTGTGGAGATGCCAACAGCTTCCTCTGTTGATATGCTGGCAAATACTGACATTCCACTTGGGTCAGTGCTGCAAAGCGTGCAGAAGTGGTGCGTGTCCATCTGGGTAACTTCGGGGAAAGAGGGAGGGGAACAAAGGAAAAAAGTCATGGCATTATCAACACACAGACAGTAACTACCTGCAGTCTGCAGCACTGATGAAGGTGGCACAATAACTGAGTCAATAAAACTATCAACAAGCTTGGAGAGTAGTCTCCCATTAGTGGATGCCTTGTTCCCACTCCACCAAATGCAGGCCAGCAGTTCAGAGACAGTGAGAGATGCAGCAGGATCTGTGTGGGGGTGAGGAATGCACATAGTTTCCTGCAGGGAAGCATATGAGCTCCACAGGGCAAATAGAGGGTGCTTATGTATGTATTTTTCTTTTTGCCTCTCAAAAAGGTTATAGGGTGGCTTTTGGGTTGCTGATGGTTTTGCTTGGGCACAGGTCTTGAGACTTGTGTTGTTTTCCACAGCAGGATGTCTGTTTCTGTCCTGTTAGTGTGTCCATTATCGCAGCATCAGATATTTGCCATGGGCAAAGAACAAGGCTAATATCTGTTTTGTGTGTGTATCTTTCCTTGCTCTGCTCCCTGGTGGGGAGATCTCCGTGGTGGTTTATTAAACAGCTCATGTTCTATGTGCTCGTTCCTCTCCAGTGAACTCCAGCAATGGAGATGGAGTTTATAAAAGAGCATATTTTCTCTGTTGTTTGTCTCATACTATGCCCATTTGTAGGCATTTAGCATCGACAGGCTCTATAGATGTGTCACTATTTCTGTAAGATGAAATCTCACAGTCACACAAATGTCAAAACCTAATACTCTCTGTGTGTTGCAAGAGACTTCCTGCTGCAGTACTGATGATGTACAGAGTGGTGATATCTCGTCTCCAGAACTGCCTCTCCTCAAAAGTTGGGACGGGCAAAGAACTCTGTGGATCAGAGCAGGCATTCCTCAAAAACATTTTCAGTTTTATTTTCCTTTCAGTAAAAGGATATACTTTCACAGTGACCCTGTGAAGTTCACTTTTTTTTTTTGTTTTACTCATTCACATGGGCACCATCATGCCAGTCACTGTTACACCCTCTGACTGATGAATGTACTTAACTTGCAGGGGGTATTCTGCCTATTTGGAAGCCACTACAGGTATTCAGGAGTACTGCCCGGATTTTTTTGCCTGGACTGTATCACCAGTGTCATAGTTTGGGGAAGATCCAGCGTATCAGCTCACAGCTACAGTGCTGGGCAGTGAGCAGGGAAAGGCATCTGCATGAGTGATGTACCTTTTCGATCTCAGATTTTGTTTCAGGGAGGCATACATGTGGGATTAGGAACTGAAATAAGAAGTAAAACCCTGAAATAAGGGATATTAAAAAAAAAGGAAAAAACTGCACTAAGGGGAGTTAAGGATGAAGAGGGGAGATGAAGTAGGGAAGAGCAGGCAGTTTAGGTAGGAAATGTTGTCCCTGAAAGTGACAGACACCTAATTTAGTATTTAATAGTGAACAAAAGATGCTGGAAGATTGAATTTCTACATGTGGAAAGATAAGGTACCTGGACTGTGCTTGTCCAATCATTTATATTCAGAATAAGCTGTCGCCAGTTCTCCTTTTCTAGTCTCATAAAGCTCAGGAAACTCAGAAGCTGGTGCTGGTCAGAGAGAGTAGTAGGTCTGGACATGGTGCAGCAGGGTCTGTAATGGAAGAGCAATTTCATGTCTATCCTGGATTCTCAGCTGCAGGTAGCGTTTTT
>VWZU01012041.1:161050-184422 GCA_013397095.1 Sterrhoptilus dennistouni | reverse complement strand
CCTTCTGTCCTGGGTCACACCCCTCTGCCCCTGGTATTGGCCCTGAGTTCTCCCCTCCCTGGGGAATGCCCCGGGGGAAAAAGGGGAAGCCAGGAAGCCGGGAGCTCTGGACAGATGGGCAGGACACCAGAATAAAGCTCTTCCCTTCTCAAGGTTGAGCCCTCCTTCTTCCAGCCGCTATCACGTTTCAGTCTAAGGTTTGTACTTACAGATATAACGGTTTTATGGTTATCTGAAGAGCAGAGCTGGCCGGTGGAACAGCTTGGAAGTAATTATAACTGGATAACAATTAGCAGAAAATGTGGTGATGTGTACCTTAGTCCAGTTGTCTGAATGCAGTTGCTACACTTTGTCACTCTATTATATGGATTTGCATGTCAACATGGTGTAGAGCAGATGAGTCAAACAATATGAAGTGCAGAAAGAAAGTAGTCTGCAGAACATTTTCACCTGAACTATACTTTCCCCAGAAAAGTCTATGCAAGTAGAGGCGTGATGGTATGCTAGGATCTTGGATTTCAGCACTGGACCCAATGGCCCACCAGGGTGCTGTTTGTGTACAATAAAGTGATGGTGCAGAACGCAAACTGACCTGAATCGCCAAATGAAGTACAATGACAGACAACTTTGGATGTAGTGGCTGATTACAGCTGCGAGTGTAAATTCTAGCTAGACAGAGAAAGTCAACAGTAAGAGCAAGTTATAAATGGTAAATTGAAATGGAATATCCAATCAATCCTCACCTATTTACTTTAGTAAATACTGCTGAATGATCCGTGACAAGAATGCTGAAATATTAACCAATGATGATGTAAAATGTGTTTCTTATCCCTAATGAGGGCAATTTCAAGCTAGATTCTGACATTTTTGCTTTATTCAGTAATAACTTATAGGCTGTTTTAAATCCCTTTCTTTGCCAAGAGACAGATTAATGTATAAACATCTGACCAAATATTATCAAAAAACTTGTCTGGTTTTGCTTATACCTAACTCTAGCCCCATCTTCATTTTGCCATGCATTCTAGTTTATTCTTGAATATTGTGTTAGCCCTGCTGGGATGTCCAACTGGATACAGAAGATTATTTTCATAAGGTCTGTATTTATTTGATCAAGCACTTGATCTGGTACATGAAATATCTTTCCTGTGTGGCTTCTTGTAGTTGACAAGTTGACTCTGCTGACAAATAATTCACTAAATCTGGCATGCACATTCATCACTAATCTTTTGCACTAAGCATCATGTTTTCATCTGATTCAAGGTTATTTCCCTTCTTGCTTTCTGCCTCCCTTCTCTGGCAGCTGTTCTCACACCAGCAGAAGGATACTGCATGGAAGGCATACCTCCTGCAGACACCCTGTGGGTGCTTCTTTCTTAATGTTTTCTGTGAACTGCAGAACTGTAGAGCATGTACACAAAACATTAAGCCTACCTCATCAGCTGGCAGAGGGAAAAGGACAGGAATCTGCAACCCGGAGCCACTCTAGTCATCACATGCTGACTGGACTGAGCAGAGCCTGCTGCCCACTTTAGGACAGTTTTTGGAATCTGCAGGAATCCTTATTGCATATACAAGAAAAATTATCACAGTAACTGGAAATCCAATGTGTTCTCTCTACATTCCAGGATAAACAGTGTGCTTTTGTAATTGTCTCTGTAACGTAGCATAGCAGTGTGTAGCAGTCCTCTGGACTGATTTGCAGATGTAGTTGCATCACTAGCGACTGCTCCTAATTTCCATAGCAGACCATGAGAGAGGAATGAAGATGCATTACTTCTACACAAAGCGTGCAGTCACAGTGAATGATGAGCGATGTCTCTGTAAGCTGCCCTGAATTCTTTTATGAGGTAGTGTGTTCTTTGACGTCAATGAGAAGCTTGCTTCTGCAGAAGCTGAGCAGGGACTGCAGGATTTGGTTTCATAGGGGTTAACAAAGCACAGCTTTCAGAGCCATTGAAAGAAATCAGGATGGCAGCCCTTCTGGTTTGCCTGTTTGTGATGCTTTTTGCTGCCACCTAGGTTTATGGCATTGCATCTCCGGTGTATATTTTTGTCTCCACACTCATCAGTCTGTTTTTCTTCACCTACTCCATTAAGGCCATGAAGTGAGTGAGTAGGGCAGGTTTTGTTAGTCAACAACTTCACTCTGAGTCGGTCTTGCAGGAAATGAATGGGGACATGAGCTTTTGGGAATTCAGTGGGGTGCCAACCTACTGACTTCAATTTGAATAGAAGGGCACTGTTTATAGCCTTTGCAATACAATCCCAAGCCAGTAACACTTCGCTGTGTGTTTGTGCTATTCTCGACAGTCAGCCATACTGTTTTTTGTCTCCCTTTGGGAAACAACATCATGAGAATTCAGGGGAAAACATCTTTCAAACAGAAAAGTCTGAGTATTTAAAAGCTATGTGTGATTTTAGACAGTGGAGCTTTTGGTGGAATTTCATGCTGCAATAATGCCTGACCCTCTAAGCAAAGGCAATGGGTGCAGGAGAATAGATAATCTCACCTGCGTATTTGTGAAGCCCTTGTAAAGACATAACATCATGAACCCAACCTATTTTCCCTGCCTGGAACGTTCCAATTATATATATTCCACTTGATTTCTTTTTCTCTCTTTTTTTTTTAAGTGATGATCTTCATTTTCAAATCAGGATAATGTTCATAATGGAAACTTCCCATGGTGCCAGCAAACAACTGGCACTCATTGTTATAGGCAGTGAGTAAAAACTGGGAAAAATTTCTCTGACCGTGTCATAAAGCAGCTGGCAGGGATGAGCAAAACGTGGGTGTGCGTTTTTGTGTGTCAAAAGAAGGGATGTGAGGATAAAACCAGCAGTCTTAAGACCAGTTTTAAATGTATGAAGAGCATTTTCAGAGTTGGGAATACAGGCAGTTATTTGTAGCACTCAGGAGAGGTTTCTGAGAGAATTCTCATAAGCTCCATGAGGAATATGATGGCTGTGGGCAAGGCTTTGGCTAAATTTGCCAAAGTGAAATGGTCCTGGTGGGTGTAGGGAAGAAGATACAGACAGACCAGTTCCCCACTCCAGCCACTTTTTTGCATTCTCTATTTTCTTCAAGACCTACAAAACAGAGACCATTTTTTGGCACATTTCAAGAGGAGTATGAATGATCTTCCCAGGAACAAGGACCACAAAAATGTCTGGCACTTCAGTATTTTCTGTTCTTTGATAACTTCTGTAGAGACTTACAGCTGCATTAATGTTAGCTTTCCTTGTCCTCATTGCCCTGCCAAGTCTAATTTCCTGTAATGTAGGGGAGGGGAGTGGTTATGCTTTCTCCACTAATTTTACTGGAAGAAGGGGATGAAGAACATTGGTTTGGGATCTGAGATCCCCTTCTCAGTGGATTGCAGTAATTTCTGTATGTGGTAGGTTGACCTAGATTGGACACAAGGTGCCGGACAAGCCACTTTATCGCTCCTATCCTCAGCAAGGTATGGGGGAAAAAGTAAAACAGAAAATCTTATGGGTCAATATAAACATAATTTAATGAAGCAAAACCAAAGTCTACATGTGGAAGCAAGGGAAAATAGAAGATTTATTCTGTCTGTCCCATCAACGGGTGATGTCCAGCCACTTTGTCAAAGGTAAGACTTCGATAGACAGTGGTGGCTCCAAAAGACAAACTGAATAATAAATGCCTCCAGCCATCCTTCCTCTTAGCTTTTGTTGCTTGAGCAGGTGTCGTATGGTATGGAATATGCCTTTGGTCAGTTTGGGTCACCCAAGCCCACTGGCCTTCATGGGTGGTGCTGTACTTCTGCTCAGACAAAGCACTGCTGTGTTACCAACACCTTCCTAACTACCAGTACAAAGCGCAGTTCTGTGGGGGTCACTATGGGGAAAATTAACTCCATCTCAGCCAGATCCAATTCACTATAATATCACACTCTTCTGTTTCACAGTTTCTGAATGCTGCCATCATTATGGAGCACCACCAGAAACTTGTCTTTCTGAGTACTTGGGCTTGTAAATATCATCTATTTCACCAGTGTGACAGCTAGAAAGGTTATATGTCCAAAGACCCATGGGAAATAAATGACAGAAAGAGAATAAATCTGTGTCAGTCTTTGAATTACTAAGTCATTGTAAAATCAATTAGATGTCTCCTAGGTGAGGCCCTTGTGCTTTTTGTTTTAGTGTGTGTCCTATCAGTCACTTCCACTTGTGCTGCAAAGTAGTTTTTGAGGCTGTAGACCTCAGTTTTTTTCAGATATGTGGGAAAAACTCTGCCACCTCTAGATTTGCAATGAAGTTAAGGGACGCAGAGATGAAGATCATGTTCTGATGCTGATTACAGGGCTTGGGAATAACTGTTCTGAGTTAAATGACTGAAATACTGCTCTGTGCAGGGGAACACAAACTGGAGATTAGAAGCCAGGACTCCATCCTATAGTCACTCTGCATGTGGGATGTGGGATGCTGATGTCCATACCACATTATGGAATATGTTGGTATGAAAATCCTTGGTGTGTTACAAGTACTCTGGAGCACAAAGTATAGAAAGAAGGGCTGCTGCTGTGTGGTGGCATCCTTCTGGTGTCTAACTGAGTACTTGTTACTGATGGAGGCTGTATTGTGGTGTCCCATAAGAAGAAAAGGTGACTGCCCGAGCTCCTCTACCCTTAAAGTCCAGCCCTGGCTAGCTGTTGACCTCGAGGGGGGATCTGGGCTAGGACAAAATTAAAAGACAAAAGGCGCTCTTATCCCTCATGGGAAACAGTCCCACAGGTTTAATGTAGAACTAACAGCTTAAGATCCAGGAGGAAAAAGAGGAAGAGACCACCCGTTTGGGGAGTTTTAAGCCCTAGGAGAGAGGGGAAGGGGAGGGGGGTCTGTTTACCAATGAGGGCTGACCCAAGGGGAGGGGAGAGATAGGGGATACCAGGTGAAGGGGGTGCAAAGATGCATGGGAAGGTATGATCAAAAACGCCCAGTGCAAAACCAATAAACTATTTAGTGGAATACAACAGGTCACCTCCTTCAATTTTGAAAGTTTTCTTAATAGAGCTGGTGATCGTGTTATATTGTTGGTGCCAGTAATCCGGGAAATTGATACAGGTATATACTGACTGGATAGTAAACTAATGCTCCAAAAAGCCTTGTTAGTTAGAGCAAGTCTGACCAGAGTTCACCACAGCTAGTGACACAGATTTCCTAGAGGGATGTTTTCCTTCGCTCATTGGAGATGGTATTTTCCAATACAGTAATCAAGCTGATCTGGTTGGTTTAACAAAGAGTTTCAAACAGTCTCAGTCAGTTTCTAACAGTACAATCGTTCTTTGAACTTGCTACAGACTTGTCAGGTCCTACTTCTGAGGAAAGCAGGAGGCTGCCTATTACATGAACAGTGATATTCCATGTCACTGGACTAGAAACAGTGGTGGTCAGTTTATGTCTCCCTAGTATTTTTGTAGCTGTGATGGTCTGAGGGCACTAGGCAAGATTTTATGTGTGAATATGAAGTTTTACTAAATTAGCCAGTATAATGGTCAAAGGAAAGTACATAGCTGGGCACCATGTAAATGTTCAGACACAAGATTTTTTTTCTTCTCTGCTTGTTTTGTCAGGGGTTGGGGCGTGGTGCCTTTTTTTTTTCTTCTATTTTTTCTTCTGAGTTTATCTTTTCTAGAAGTCTTGTTCCTAGCCAAGAGTGTAAGTTCATGTGAGAAAATTGCAACTCTGTGAACATAAGCACACAAGATATCAGTGACAGAAGTGTTACTGAGTGTCATGGACAGCCAATCTTACCAGTGGCTGAACCATTTGTCAAACTCTACTTTAAAATGTACTTACATGATTGCTCTACTTTCTTGAGCAGACCTCTGCAATTTTATGCAGATGAGTTTTCTGCTTTATGGTGGGAGGCACATGAGATGAAATTTGATGATTTTTATTTAGGCATTTGTATGCAACTCTGGCATTTAATTTTGAGGGAAAAAAAAAAAAGCCAGGTTATTTTTATACAGAAAAATGCATGTTGTTCATTTAAGTGACTGCAGCAATTCTGCCAGCTCAGGCATTAAGGATCCTTTAGTAATAGTGAATGTTTTCTAGAGGACAAAATAAAGTGACAACATTTACTTCAGCTGCTAGAGCTGTAGTTGTGAAATTTGCCATGATTTTAACCTGAGTTACTACTAACCCAACCATCATCCTACCTAGTGACTAGATCTGGGCCTTTCCTTGCTTTCATATAATTTGCAGGAAGCAGAAAAACCAAATATGTAAATCAGTAGGGTAGTTGTAAGTTTTATAGCAGAAGTGATAATTTTGCCCAACAGGTTCTGTGGATCTGTAAGCAGCTAAACGAGAGAGTGGAGCAGAAGAATAAAGGGTAAATTTGGGGATTTCAGTTTAGAATTAAGTCACCAGTGGAATCAGACAGTGTCTCTGTTGTTGAACGTATTTATAGCTCTTTGGACAAAGGAAGTGATTAGTGAGGAGAAAAGTTTGCTAATATTGCTAACCTTATTCAGAGTTTTAAAGGTTGAGACTATATCAAAGAAGGATCTCATGAGACTGAATGAAGCATAAACAGGCAGCTGAAATTCTGTGTAGGCAGATGTAAAGAAAAACACATGGGAAGAAGAATCCTAGCTTTATACATGAAGGACTCTGGACTGACTGTTTTTAATTTAAAGAGGCATGAGATCCCAGTTTTACAGAGGGGCTATGTAAATGTCAGCTCAATGCACAGCAGTAATAAGCAAATAAGGGCACAGAACATAGCACTAGGTAATACTAGGAAGGGACTAGAAGACTAAACTAAATACACCATTATTTCACTGCACAATTCTATGCAGCTTGTCCCCACCATGCGCAGTCGTAATCAGAGATATAATAGAATAGTTCAGTGGAAGGACCTACAGTGCTTAACTAGTCCCCCTGCCTGACCAATTCAAGCTGACTGGAAGTTAAAACATATTATTAGAAGCATTTTTCAAATACCTCTTAAACACTGACAGGCATGGAACACTGATGTCTCCAGGAAGCTGTTAGTATGTTGACCACTGTCTTGGTAAATAAGTGTTTCCTAAGGTCGCGTCTGAACCTCCCATGACGCAAATTTAAGCCATTTACAAGTGATCTATCGCTGGATATCGAAGAGAAGACATCAGCACTTCTCTCTCCTTTTCCATCCTCAGGAAGCTGTAGGGGGCAATGAGGTCACCCCTCAGCTTCCTGCTCTCCAAATTAGGCAAGCCAGAGTCCTTACCTGCACCTCACAGGACAGGCCTTCTAGCCTTCTCACCACTTCTATTGCCCTCCTCTGGATGAATTCAAAGACCTTTGCATCCATCTTAAACTCTGGGGCCCAGATCTTCACACAGCATTGGAAGTGAGTCTGCACCCATGCTGAATACAACAGGATAATCACCTCTTCTCACCAGCTACTGATACTGCACCTCAGGATGTGGTTTGCCCACTTGCCTGCCAGGGCCAACTGCTGACTCATATTGCTGAGCCTGCTGTCAGTCAGCACCCACAGGCCTCTTTTTCCAGGGCTGCTTTCTTGCCACTCTTCTCTGAATTTATACTTTTGTCCAGAATTACTCTGTACCAGGTGCAGAATACAGTATTTATTTTTGTAAAATCTCACACCATGGATTATTACTGTTAACTTACAAGGGGTACAGTCAAAGGCTTAAGATATAGAAGGTGGTGGGATAGATAAAGGAAGCAATTGCATCTACTAACTTGGCTTCTTCAGAGTTGAAAACCTGGAAAATGCGCAAAGGTCTATGAAATGATAAATAGCACGCAGAAAAGAGAAGAGGAAATTCACTTCTCATCCACAGGCTAGAGGACAGGCAGTAACACTAATAGTGGCTCGGTACCATCTCTCCAAGCATCTCCACCCAAATTCTATACAGTTGTATAAAACAGATAGATAAAGTAATGGGAGAAAGTTCTGCTGCAGGCTATACAACAGGTGACCATCTCTGGCTTAGGAAGCTACTGGAAAAATGTCACACCATGCTTGCTGTCTTTCTATGCTTGTGGTCCCATCTTATGGTGGGGTACCCCATTATGGTACATATGTTTATTCTTCAGTTAGAAATAATGTTTGCACTGAATGTACAAATGAGTACATTTGTACATTTGTGCATTTTTCACTTCTGACTGACTGAGAAAATATTCTGTTCTGGCTTCTTTAGCATCTCCATATACAGTCAAGTGAGGTGGTATTTGTCTTTTTGGAGCCTCACTGACAGCCTGAGATGAAAGTCTTATGATTTTGTGTTCTTTACTGTGTCAGGCCCTTGTGGGCTTCTCAGGCTAGCTTTTGTGAGGATCCAGTGCAAGATAAGTATTGATGGTCCTGGGAAGGACCCAGAGTGCCTTATTTTTGTGGTTCATCCAGTTCAGTGAAAAGTAAAACACTGAATGTAATCATATGCTGGTGTTCTGGGACTGTGCGTTGAGAAGGAAACAAGATTTTGTGTTCCTTGCTTCAGTCCATCCAACTTTTCTTCTCTGTCCCACACTGCTCATCTTAGGATGGAAATAGGAAACCTAAAACAGATTTGGAGGAGCACAACACTGTAAAGTTCTGGAAGTGCTTCTAATCCACCAGCTGTCCACTGGTGAGTACTTACGAGAAAGGCACATATACAGTGAACTTTCCTAGCACAATTCCCAGCTCCCAGTGCAAGGTCTTCCAGAGGCATTCCTGAAGTTAGTTAGAAGCTAACTAACCAACTAACATGGATTTAATTCCATGGATTTTCCTGGTTTGCATAGAAGTATTTCTTTCTTTCTAATCCAATCTGGTGTCACACTTAGAGTTCGTCCCTGGCACAGACAGGCTGGGACCAAGACCAGAGCACCATTCATCTTCAGGCATTTATCAGCATCTCTTCCAATGTTTATTTCTTAACATGTGTGTTCCTGTCTGTTATTCCGGCTATGCCTGCAAGGAGCACTGTTTCCTCTGCTGTTTCTTGGCAGCAGGGCAATGAAGCATCATTCAGTTTCCCATCCCAGAGCACACCTGGTGTGGAGGAGTGTGCCCTTGCTTTGACATGGACACCTGGAAGAACCCACAGTTTTGATGCCTGTGGATGTGCTGAATAGCAGGATGTGAGTGGCACAGGTAACAGTGCCACAGTAAAATATCATGCTGAAAAAAATTTGCTGAAATATCTCTGCTGAAAAACTGAGTTAAAAATCTCAACAGTGGAAAGATAAAATGAAATCAAAACACTCCTATCCCAAACCCTGAGAGGAGGACAGCAAAAGGAGATTGTGTCTGTGGAACAGGATTCAGCAAGGATTTTCCATGGATGAACAGCAAGGACTATCTTCCAAGTGGCACTCAAAAATTTTGCTCAGAGGGTCACTATATCACCAGAGATCAGAGCAAGGCCATTACACTGGAAAAGGTCTAAAACTGTTTCCAGAGAAAACTAAGCACTTTTCCTACTGACTCCTCACATAACACTGCAAGAATAGCTAATTCTGCTTTAGCCTACTGCGAATTTTCCATTTTCTATCCATTAATCAATTTTCCCTTGTATTGCAAGAACAATTTTCACACATTGTGTCATCATTCTCATATTGACAGTTCTGTTATACCACTATTGTATTAGCCCTAACAGCATTATTTTCTCACAGATTCAACTTCCATATAAAGGTTCTGAAGAAACTTAGGATATTATTTGGATGTAGTTTCCCATAAATACAACCAAGAAGGTTTTCAGCACCTAATTTTTCTCAATAGAAGTTGTAACTTCTTTTTTCAGGCTGCATCTGCTTGTTTTACAATGATGACAAATCTGCTAATAAATTATTCCATTTGAAAACATAAGAAACAAGGGCAAAAATAAGAAGTCTATCAAGAGTTTCTAGGAAGAGTGAAAATAACAAATACATTGTAAATTTTCTTTTAACTTTCCTGTGTGAAAAGTTCTTTTGAAGTAGGAACATGTTTTAAGAACAATGTGTGGGGAAATTTTGAATCTGAGCTTTCCAAAGAGGAAAAAAGAAACCTATCAGGTATTTCAAAGAGATTTTTGATTTGTCATTATATATACTGAAATAAGTGTATCTGAACCTCACCCCTAAATTTCTGGAATAAAATCACAAAGAAAAAAACCAATAAGCTTCAAATTATTTCTTACATGAATGGAAGTCATAGCATGAAACAAATCATTATCATTTATCCTTGAGTCATGAAGTGGAAATAAAAGACAACTGAAAGACTTGAGCCCACTTCTATATCAGGACATATCACAGCAACTTTTCTGAAGTGACAGCTGTAACTGTAGGCCAAATTAGACCCCAAATACAAGAGTTTTATAGTGACTTTAGACATATAATTTCTATTGATATAGACTGTAGCTTTTAAATAACAGCAAGTGTATCTGGTGTAATTCCTCTGTATTTTTGGTTTTTTAAAAATTTATTCTTTATTGGTCTTCCACAATAGATTAGAGAAAATCTGGCAAAAGTGGATATGATGGATTAATTTAGTCTCTTTCACCTTCATGACTTCTTCTACCTCTATATTCTCTGACACCTAAATAAAAGATTGTTTTATTCCTAAGTTTGGCTACTTAAAATCGCAAAATTAAAAACTTTGTACTTAGGGCAGGGATTGTACTCCAAAGTATTCAGAAAAAGGTTTTATTATTCATGCTTGGTTATCATTATTATTCAAAGCATTATTATTTTATCATTCACATATTAGAGTTACTGAATAGTTAAAACATCTGATGGATAATTTATGAGTGGAAAAGGAGGACCTCCCTGTTTATTAAGAAGGTCACACAAGCAGGCAGAATCATATAAATCTTAAATGACAATTCAGGATGAAGAAGAACTTGGATTTGTTATGTCATTTTAGTGAACAAGGCCTCCATTCCCATTCAGAGGATTCTTGGATGAAGATATTATTTACAGATACTGTGATTTTTAGTAAAGGTTCTATGACTTCTAAAATTCAAAACTTCTAAATTATCCTGTGCTCATGCAAGCAGGCAAATGCTGCAGGTTCCACTGCTGCCTTGGTGGAACTTTGTTAGCAGAGCAGCTCATGGGAGAAGCAAGTTAGTAAGGTGGAGGGCAGGGCTGGCCAATGCATTAAGCCTTAGCTTTCATCAGTGGATGCTCTGCTGTCAGAGATGAACACCTGGGAGTTAATCTGAGATGCATTGCCCAGTATTACATTAATGCATCAGATGACTGAGGGGATGTTGAGTGGAATGAGGTGGCAGGCACCACACTCTGTGCAGTTACAAATGGTATCAGACCTGTGCCTCCACAGAGCTGCAGAATTGCTCAGCAGATACTGACTGCTGCACATGCCAGGCAGTACCCTCATGGGTGTAGCCCAGGGAAAACAACATAAGAAACCTCTCTTGAGCTATTTCCTCTCTCATGCAGTGGAATGGGAAGAGGGGCGTTAATGTGGCAACATTTAAGAGAGCACTGGGTGGGCCTGGTCACCTGGAAGGGGATCTGCAAGGGCAAGAGGAAATCTCCAGAACTGAATGACAATTTGAGACTCCATGGTAAAAGCACTGCCAAGTGGCATATACATTCAAATGCTGATTACCTCGTGTTGAAGCCTCACACAAAATTCTGCACAAAGACAATCCACAGCAAAGTAAGTAGGAGCACCCTAGTGCTTCATTTAGCCAGGGCTGCCTTACTATGCAGAGCTACTCCAATGCTTACCTTGCTGGAACCATGGCAGGACTCAGTAGGACTGTGAAGTAATACATCATGAAGGTAAAAATCTTTCCATTATTAGCTTTTTCAACAAAGCCTATTCCTTCATCTGGAAGAAGTTCCCCAGGAATGCAGAAGGGCAGGTGCAGACAGATCAGTCCCAGTCTGGGTGGTTGGACTGGTGTGGTGCTCTAGGGTTTCTATGTATCTGGTTTGTACACAAGAGCCATAACCTCTAGGACATACTTTATTTTGCCTTTTGGAATGCCTTGGAAACCCCATGTGGATTGTACTGCTTCCTTAAATTTTTATCAAGAAATGTGTTTTTGGTGCTTCAGTGTACCGTGAGTTCTCCTAATAGTCTGAAAGTACACTCATAATATGAAGTCCTAACTGGTATGAGGGATTTCTTTTGCTTTGTTTTGTATTCTCTGTTGGACTATTATACAAGCTGTAAACTGAATTTAAGATATATTTGGAGAGATGGACTGTTCTGCCCAAAACCTGCATAAATCCAGCAGGTTTAATTGGATTAGATTGCTCAGGGCTATGCCCAATTAAATCTTGACCTCCTCTAAGGATAAAAATTTGACAACATTCCTGGGCAATCTGTGTTAGTATTTAGGTACTTTCATGGCAAAAAATATTTCCTGATACCTAATAAGAATTTCCTGTCTTCTTACTTGCATTCATTGCTTCTTGTCCTTTTGCTGTATGTGGTTGAGAAGAGTCTGGTTTTATCCCCTATATAACTTATGGTCACACAGTTGTAGTAAACAGAAATGTGTCTCCTTTCCCTTCCAAGATGAACTGTTCCTGCTTCTAGAGCCTTTTCTTGTACTCCAAATCCTGACCATCTTTGTGCCCTCCAGTGGATTCACTCCAGTCTGTCAGTGTCCTTTTTGCAGTGACCAGAAATAGACACAACATTAAATGCAGTACTGCAAGTGCTAAAGAACTCTACTGGACCTGACAATTACACAAGTACCAAAGCAGGCCTGAATGCAGCTGGCCCTCTTTGCTGCAAGGCCACACTGCTGGCTCATGTTTGACTTCCTGTTCACAAGAACACTAGGATCTTTCTCTGCAGAATTGCTTCTCTGACAGTCAGCTCTGGCCTGTATTGTTTCATTGGGTTATTCCATCAAGAAGCAAGACTGAGTTTTCTCCTGTTGGACTTCACAAGGTTCCTGTATATCCTTTATCCAGGTTCCTCTGAAGAGTAGCCTTTCCCTCTAGTGAATTGTCCACTAAAAAAGTTTGGTGTCATTCACAAGTCTGATGACAGAAGGTACCATCAGAGCCTGGTCGTGGATAAAGACAAGAAATATCTTTGTGCCAGTTTTGATCCCTGAGGAATGTTGCTGGCTACCAGTCACCAGCAGTTCCTACCTATTGCATGGTCCACTGATCCAGTCCATGTCTCACCAGTTTGCTGGTCATAGTTCTGTGAGAGACTGTGTCAAAGGCAGTAGAAAGTCAAAGTACACAACGTCATCTGCCTTACACATAACACTGGTGTCTTCTTTGTGGAAAATGATGAGGAGGATCAAACTTGGGTAAAGTTCCTCCGAAGGTTTGGTGCCACGAAGAAGGTGGAAGGTTTGTTTAAATAAACTTTGCAGTTGAAGAAATCACAGTTTGAAATCATAGTGGCTTGACAGAAGCATGTGAAATGATTCCTCAGAGGACATGGGTGCTTTGGGGAGAAGGGCTCATAGTAGCTCACAAGATCTCCTTGTAAGAGCATGAGAATGACCTGGGACAAAAACTAGGATAATTAAAACTAAGTAACTTGGTTGGTCAGATAAATAGTAACTCACTGAGTGGGGCCTCCATAACTGCATTGTCCACTGCAAAGTGGAGCATTTGCTGGAGTGATAAGCAGATAAAATGCAAGATCTCACTATATTAAGAAATCTTATGGTATTAACAAAACATGAGCAGTTTACAGGACAAATTTAAGAAATAATTAAATATGTTCCTTGATCAAGGAACATATTTAATGAAGTTGATCAAGAGTAGGTGTAGTAATGATGTAGACAGGAAGATGACGTTCATATGAAAGGGTTCACTGGAGAAAAGGCATCTGTAAACAGATCTGTGTTTGGAATTCATGTGAGCTACTCAAGTCTTGGAAGAGCAGTCTATGACAAATACTAAAGACGAGAATAGTTCTTCTAAGGAGTACTGAGGGCAGCAGTCAGGTTTTACCTGCACACCAGAATTCACTTCTCTCTTGGATGTCTTACAGAGGTTCTGACTGACCTTTCTCTACCTTTGGAGCCCTCGCATTACCTAACTCCAGGAACTGTAAAATATGGCGGTGTAGGGGTATTTTACAATCCTACCTTCTCAGTGCTTACAAAAGGATTAAAGATTATATTGCTGTTGATATCAGTGTAAAGATGATATAAAATTAATTTTTCTGAGAAATGAAGGAATAAGTAGGATTTTGCTGTTCTTGTAAGTAGTTCAAATCTTACAGAAAAATTTGTAAAGCATGTAAGTACACTTTTGAAAACAAATGAAGTTCAGATGCCTGTTAGGTATCTTAATAAATACCATTAATGCAGAACTCTGCAATCAAAATTTTCAAATTTTAAAAACCTCTGTTTTGCACACCTTACTGGCCAAAAGACTGTGTTACACAGGCTATCTGTCTGAAATGGGCTCTGTCTACAACACCTGAAGTACACCTAAGGAGAAGGTCATAACTGTTATCTAAACTGTCAAAGAGGAAAATTTTAAGGGGTTTAATAAAATATACAAAGTTGTTAAACACAGCCAAGCTGAAGTATTCATTCATATATACATATGAAGCATTTGAGAAGAGTGCACCTATTTTTGGAAATGATTGGACAATGCTCAAGGTGCAATCTTAATGGGCAGTGTTGTATTTTTTCTGTGATAGCATGATGTCAAGGCATGATGCCTTGACAAATGAGGCCTGCTGAGCTTGTTAAACAGAAACTTCGAAATACTTTTCTGGGTTGCTTACTATCCTTAGTTGATCAGTCCAAAGGTGCTACAAGTCAATGTGCATGAATAAGAGCTCATTCTCCTCTCTTTTGCTCCTTGTGAGACCATATAAATCTAGGCAAAAGGATGTAAAAATGATTTTAAGATATACCTCGCCTGTTTGTATTGAATATGTCAAAAGTAATCACCTGCATGGTATGGAAAAAAATTTGGTCTTTCATGACAGAGTTCCAATCAGACTTCTGTAAAATTGTCTGGTGCTGGTTTTGATATATTATTTAGACTGAGACAGGGCAGGTATTTCACCTTAATAGCAATGAACATTTGTACATGATGTTTTGCATGAGAATTTTATGCATTGTTCTTCTGTCATCTCTTTACAATATTATTTTGTGTTCTCCTAGAGGAGACAAATATGCTAGCTCTTGTTTTTCTCTATAGACTAAAATAAATAATTGGAATTATTCAGAAATAAATAAATCATTAATGCCTGATGTATTGTCCCACTTGTATTTGTCCTGAAGATATGTTTACATTTTTCATGCCTGTAGATGAATTGATGGAATTTTTCTGGTTTTTTTGTTTCTGTTTTCTATGAGAAAAAATTATGCTGTTGAGAATGACAGGCTATTATAAAGTATAGTTGCTGCAGTCAAGAAGAGTTTGTTTTCTCTGGGATGAAATGAAATGTCTTCCTTATACCATGTAGAGTAAGGAATGAACATAAACAAAATGGAAGCAATTTTTGCTCCTGGGTACTGTATAGAGGCTCTGGAGATGGATTCTACTAGGTTGTCTTTTATTTTCCTTCAATGGGTTTTTGTTTTAATATATTTCTGATGGAAAAAGAACATAGAACACTCATCTGAAGACATATTTTCTTGAAGCTCTACATCTTTTACCAGATTTGAAAGCTCATGTTCTTATGAAGCTCTACATCTTTTACCAGATTTGAAAGCTCATGTTCTTATGCAGATTGATATTATCATAAATGAATTGTTTTCCCATACCAAATGTTGCTGGTATAAATGCGATCTACTAATGGACTTTTACAATTTATATTTATCAAAAATTGGGTTGATCTAAAATATAGCTCAGAACAGAAGAGATAAGAAATTGAGTGATTTTTTCAGAGTTCATTTCTGTAACACACTTAGCGCATCCCATGTTTATAGTTCAATGGTCTATGAGTTCATCCCACTTCCACTGTGTTTGGTGGAAAGGTTCCCATTCATTCAGGGGGATTTGGCCTACAGGAGCAGAAGTTATGAATGTTCCTGATTGGCATCTGCATATTATATGCATAGATGGACACCTGGCACATACATTTCCCCCCGTGTATGTTAAAAAGGTCTGAAAAATATCTTATTACAACTAGTGTCAGAAAAAGACAATGTTTTTTCTATTCATTGAGGGTGAAGTAATCTGACTAAGAAGTGGCATTTGAGAGCTGAAGTAATGGAGAGAGGCTGAATGTAACAGCCTTTTTTGAAATATCCAGATACTTTAGGCACAGTAGGAGGAGGAGGAGGCACAAAGGTTAGTTTCAATTTTTACTTCCAGAAACCCACTGGAATTTTGAACATGAACAAAAGTAATGAAAAATAAAAAAAAAATTGCTGTGTGTACAGTGTGAATTTCACTTCAAAAAACCTTTCTGAACTATGCCCATAAAATATCCCCTTATTATCCTTAGAAAGTTACTTTCAGAAAGTTAAGCTACTAGAAACAAACTGCAGGATAATCATGTGCTTTTGGAAACACCTGTAGCTCTGCCTATTTGCAGATTTAAAAAGTAGTCCTTAGAAGTTTGGGGTAATACAATACCCCATGACTCCTTAAAATATTTTTGTGTTTGTCTTCTTTTTTTTCTCAGAAAATTCTAGTAGGAAATGTATCTCCAGTCTGTGCAAGTTGAACAAGAATACTTTTGACCAAATTACTTAACATTCAGTGAATCAGCATGAATCTTCATGACTCAGAATCTTAATGGTGTCTCCATGAATGTGTCTCGTAATTTCAGCATCCATCTACATTTTTGAACTGACTGGATTTGGGCCCTATATTTAATATTATTCTGTTATATACTAGCAATTTTGTGTTAATTCAAAATCCTCTTTGTTAGTTACTTCTTACCAAGACTAGAAATTTCTGCACTTGTTAAGTATTAGACACTTCTTTTGGACACACTAGCTCATATTTTGTTATTTTATACACAAATTGACACATGGTTCAAGATTTTTAAAATCATCTTTTCATGGCAAATTTATCACTGATTTCTATGTGTTTCTGATCCTTAAGCTATACACTTGCATTTTAGGGAACTGCCTCATGTTGTGAATCCAGACTTCAAAGTTTTCAGAAGTTCTTCCTTCTTTTTTTCTACTTTTTCAGTTGCCTTTTTTTTTTTTTTTTTTAAACTAGATTATAATGGAACTTTCTGCTTCTTAAGAACTGTGACTTAAATAATAATTATCTTTTAAGTACAGGATTCATTAGGATGGACTACCTTGGAAGAAATTTATCCTAAAAAAGAATTTTCTCAGCCTGTATTAGGAGTCACTGGTGTGATATAAAAATTGGCACCTGAAACACTCTTCCTCTTTCTATAAGTTTTTATATGCTTTTCCAGTAAAATACTGACAAACACTTTTATCTTCCTCTTCTGAAGCCAACTTTGCCTTTACTTCATCATCACAGTTTGTTTACAAACAAGAGATGCTTTCTGATGAAGAACAATCTCTTCATTGCTCTATTGCTTGTTTTTCCAGCAGTCAATCTCAAAAGTTGACAGACTATTGCAAGGTCATATAATCATAGAGTCATTTACTTTGGAAAAGACCTTTAAGATCATGAAGTCCAACTGTCAATCTAACACTGCCAAGTCCACCCCTAAACCATGTCCTTAAGTGTCTAGACAGCTTTTAAATACCTCCAGGGATGGTGACTCAACCACTTCCCTGGGCAGTCTGTTCCCATCCTTGACAACCCTTTCCACGAAGAAGTTTGATTAGTCACTTCTTATCTCTTTGATTAGTCACTGCCAGTCTAGATCTAAAGTATCTTAACTAAACTTTAGGCTATCATGTCCACTGTGTGCCATTTGACTGCAGTGAAAGAACAACCATCCGAAAGAAAAGCTGCTCTAAACCCAGGAAAGGAGCTTCAGCTGATTTTAACCTTTAGAGAGAAGGGCCTGTCCCAGCACAGGGAAGGACATAGCCTCAGAGGGCACTTTGGCCAAGCTCTTCTCATGACTGCGTGTTCTTTCTGGATGAGCAGTTGTGGCGAGACTTTCAGTCAGATTATCTGGAAGCTCTCATGAGCCAAGATAATTGGTTGATGACAGTTTGTATGCCTGTGGAGTGGCAAGGGACTTTTCCCAACTCAACCCAGGTTAGCACAGCAATGTGACAGGAAGTAATAAAATTTAATTAGGTTCAGAAGGAATAAAATTTCCATCAAAATAACCTGAAATACTCAAAAACTCATCCTGCATTTTCTTAGCCTTTCCATAATGCTGGACTTTTTAATGAGGAACCTTCTTGTGTGCAGGTGCTTAGTTCCTTTGAATTGTTCTTTCCCCATGGTACCTGAATGTTAGAAGAAACTACCTCTCTGAGGGAGACAATGTCACTAAACCTGCTTTTTGCCTGGATTTCTTGCCTGCTGTGTATCCTTAAATCTGTAGCCAAAGAGCTTCAGAGTCAGCTCCCCAAAAGTCATGAGATTGGTTTGCAAAAGCTAAATCCATCTTCCTTTCCACTACTCATTGCACAGCACCTACTTCTTGGGCATTTTCTTAACACTCAAAGGACTCCTCAGACACTGCAACCTGCAATGCCACCGCACCTTAGCTGACCTGCAAGTGAGGGTCCAGATGCTTGTCCCAGCAGTATGCCACCACCACGGGTAGTCGCTGCCAGCCAAAATGAAGCAGTGTTGCTTGGGCTAACCTGGCCCATAAGGAAAGAACAATCTCCATGGTTTTAGAGTTTCCTGGACTCTGATCAGGAAGGTAGCAGGTTTTCATCTCTTGCTCAGGACCACAGGGGAAGAAGACATGTAAGTGCACTGTGGAAGTGAGCACCATAATCCAGGGTAGAGAGAATAACACAAGGAATGCGTTGAAATTTTAGAGGAAAAATTTGTAGCCAGTGTAGTAGGCGAAGCTCTTTGCAGTCAGTATATAAGCACAACTGTCCCAGGTACTTATACAAACAATAAAAAACCATTGGCTTGTATCTGTCTACAGGTAAAAAATCCAAATGAAAACCACAAAACAAACAAAACTGCAAAACCACAAAACAAACAAAACTGCAAATCAAACAACTGAATCAAGCAAATGAAATAGTCTTTCCTTGAAGTTTGTTGCAACTGAATCCCGTGTTCAAGTATTGTAAGGGAAAAGGGCTTGTAAGTACTGCTGGATAGAAAGCTGGACATGACCCAGCCATGGGCACTCCCAGCCCAGAAAGCCAAATGTGTCCTGGGCTGCATCCAGAGCAGCGTGGGCAGCAGGGGAGGGAGGGGATTCTGCCCCTCTGCTCTGCCCTGCTCTGCTCTGGTGAGGCCCCACTTGGAACCCTGCATTCAGCCCTGGGGTCCCAGCACAGGAAAGACATGGAACTGCTGGAGCGAGTTCAGAGGAGAGACACCGAGATGATCAGAGGGATGGAGCACCTCCTATGAGGAGAGACTGGGAGAGTTAGGGCTGTTCAGGAAAAGTGAAGGCTCCAGCATAACCTTATTATGGTGTTCAGTACTTAAATGGCCTTATAATAATGAGTGGGCTGGACTTTTTAGTTGGGGCTATACTGATATGACATGGGTTAATGGTTCTAAGCTCAACAAGGATAGATTCAGACTAGAAATAAAGAAGAATTTTTTTATGCTGGAGGTGATAAAACACTGGCACAGGTTGCCCAGAGAGGCTGTAGATGCCTCATCCCTGGAAATATCCACTATCACATTGGACAGGGCTCTGCGCAACATGATTTATTGGAAGGTGTCCTTCCTCACTGCAGGGGGCTTGAACTAGAAGACCTTTAAGTGTTCCTTCCAACCCAAACCATTCTGTGGTCAGTGGCACAAAATTCAGCTAAAACCCCATCACCACAGCAACATCCCAGGATGGATATTGGGGTTAATGTTTTTCTGAATCTCTGAGAGTGCCTTGGCTGAGGGACAGAGGGCATTGTCAGCAATCTAGGCAAACTATCTAGAGGGAGTTTAGATGTAGACTGTATGCAGTCATAAGAAATCTGCTCTCATGAGCTCTGCCTAGAAGAAGAGGTTTGGGCTAGAGAGTCTGCACAGGGGCTTCCCACCAGCAGCCACACAGTGGCTCTGATTTACTCTAAGAGTTTTTTTTTTTTTTTTTTTTTTTTTTTTAAGTTTTTTTCTTTTTTTTGTTTTTTTTATTTTTTTTTTTTTTTTAGTTTTTATTTGGTTTGATTTTGTTTTTAATTTTTTGTTTGTTTATTTCTTTGTTTTGTTTTTGTTTTGTTTTTATTTAAAAGTTTTTTCAGGTATTTGTTTTTACCAATGCTTAACTACTTTGGCACTATCTGCTATGTTTGTATGTCTGCACACTGAGGGTTTCACTACTGTCTCAAGTTCCCAGCCACTGTATGCGATGGGTCAGAACGAGCTTGGGAGGGGGTATTAGGAGAAAGTTACATTGCCCTGGCCATTTTTCCCATAAACTAGTATATCAGGCTGTTTTCCTCACATTAGTATGCACAACTGCTTCTGCATTCATGTTGTATTGTTCTTGTGAACCTCCAAACATTCTGCCTCTCTTTCTGCTGCAAAATTTTCATCTTTAGAGTCCCAGCATCTGATAAGTATTAGGGCCACCTCAGTCTTAGAAGACTGGATGATAAGATATATCCACAAGTCTTTGAAGAAAGGACATATTGTGTAGTATGTGCACTGCAATGGACAGTGTGTTTTTACTGCAGAAAGTACTTTTGTTTTTCTCCCCTTTCCCTAGAGACCTCATTTGTCAAATAAGTAATAAAGGTCCAGGATATCTACATGAAATGGCCTCTCTCCTTCACAGGTCTGTCTCTAACTTCCTGGATTCCTGCTACTTGTGTTGGGATGATTGTGGGGTTAATTTAAATAATCTCATCCTTTTTGGACGGACTGTCAGACCATGCTTATGATGTATTTGTGAAATCATCTAACATGACTTCTTTTTTAAAGGGAAAAATAAGGAAACTTGTTAGAGTGAATAACAAGTGCTCAAGTGCTTGACGGGGTTCACCACAGGTGGGTGATCAGTTGGCTTTTTAAAAAATTCTAAATCATACTGAGTATCATCTCATTCTCACTCCTTACTTCAGAGGGGGGAAGCCACAGATGAAAGAGTGATTTTGGCGGGCCCACATGAAAAAAGGTGATCTTGACATTCTGCTTATTTGCTGTCATAGAATCTGCATTACAAAAGGAAATTGAGAGACGTGGGTACACTGTGGTGGTTGGTGGGGCATACATTGTATTCTCCTGTCTGGATTGATCCCAACTAGGAACAAGCTTTTATTTTATTTTATTTTCCTCTTTAGTGAAGTACTGCTAGGATCCATGTCTTCTACTTTCTGATACTTCTGAAACTTCTTGATATTTACAATTTTTGCCACATTTTGTCTGCTGTGAAGTGTTTTTGAACTTGGTTGAGTGCAGAATTATTTTCAGATGCAGAAGGAGGACATCAGCAGACCAGGATAATGTGGCCATGTATGCTAGATTTTAAGATGTCATTAGAAATGCAGCTGGGTTTAAAAACACAAAAAGTTCATTACATTTGCTAGTCTCTCAGGACTTGTCAGTCTTTTAAGAGTCACTTTGACAACGATTTCATTATAAGGGAATGGGGGAAGTATCTTTTATTGAAGAAATGTAAAGGGGTTTTGTTGTTTTGAGTTTACTTTGGGCTTGTTTGTTTGGATTTTTTTGTCAGTGAAAAAAAAAGGAAACTTAATAGATGATTGCTCTGACTTTAGCCTTGGCAAATCACTTTGTACTAAAAAATCCATCTGTCCCCAAAACACATTCTGCAGTGACAACTGGCAAAATCAACATTTTCCCATGGCCAGATTTAAAGGCCAGGTTGAATATCTTGGCAGTAAGATAGTAGAACTGCATTTTGCAGAATGTCATGACAATTAACAACTTTTCTTCCAGCAACTGAAAGACTTTTTTCTGAATTTGCATTTTCTCAAAATAAATATTCTCATTAGGAAGAAGAAGATTTTCAGTTATAGTTATTAAAGGCAGTAAATTAAGGATCTTAAAGAAAGAGCTTACTAAAATCCTAACAAGTAACTCTGTAATAGAAAATGGAATTCATCTGGAAGACACTGACAGTTGCAAATGTAAGGCATTTACTTTCTATAGTTAGTACAGGTTTGTAGACAACTGATCTATTGACATCTTGATTTATTGGTATTTAGTACAAACATATGTGAGAAATGTCCCTGATGTGGCAGTAGGAAGTGTGAAATATTATTATTTGTTAGCTCTTTTCTAGGGCATTTTTTTCTAACTAGATATTTTCATCTGTGATGTAGTATTTGCTCTCCTTTTGCTTTCTTGCTGGATGGCACAGCCTTTGCAGAAGTCACATCTGAAGGATAAAATTTCAAGAGCCAACAGAGTAGATCAGTGCCCATTTAGGTGTTGGCAAAATCAGCTAGACTGAGCAATAGACCAGGTAGGATACCTGAAGCTACTAAGCAGTCATGCAGAAGCTGCTTTTTCATGGGTATAAGATCAGTCTGCAGGATGTTTTCTCCTTGCTGTCTCGAAGAGAAATCTGTCTGAATTCTTGCAATATACCAATTTAAACTGCATAAGTTGCTGATCATTCACAGCTGGATAAATGTATTGGATGTAGAAAAACCTACACAACAAAACCTTGAATTAATTTAATGTTCCTTTTTTCCTGTTCATAAGGAAGAGAACAGATTAGGTCCTCTCTGTGCTGTTACAAGGCAGACTGCTGCACTACCATGGGCCACTCACTATGGCTGGAATGCAGAGGCAGAGAGGGCCCTGCTCTTCTGAGTGTTCTCACATAAATTAAATCAGTAAAACTCCAGTGGCTGAAAAACTACAATTGAGCTAGAAAGGTCTGGCTGGCTTTTATTCCTGGCTTTGTTGTAGATTGTCTGTATGGCCTTGGATGGAGTTTGGCTTCTTTTGTGTAGTGGTGGAAGCCAAATAGATGTCCTTTCTTCTGTTTACTTTGGCTGGAGCTTCAGGGCAACAGCTGACTCTCAGTGTGTTGTGCAAGACAGAGAATGGCAGGACCTTCACACAATCACAGGATCACAGAATCCTTAGGATTGGAAAAGATCTCTAGAGATCATCCAGTCCAGCACCCCTGTCAAGGCAGGGTCACCCTGAGCAAGTATACAGGAACATGTCCGGTTGGATTTCGAATGTTTCCAGAGAGGGAGATCTCACAACCTCCCTGGGCAACCTGTTCCAGTGCTACAACACCCTCAAAGTTAAGAAGTTCTATCTCATTTTGAGGTGGAATTTCTTGTGTTTTGGTTATGGCCACTGCACCTCATTCTGTCACTGGGCACCATGGAAAAGAGACTGGCACCATGCTCTGGACATGTGCCTTTGTTTTAGGTTGCAATGCAAGATGTAACCAAAAGTATGTATTC
>VWZU01012041.1:137443-151235 GCA_013397095.1 Sterrhoptilus dennistouni | reverse complement strand
TTATTTTCCTGCCCCTCTCTTCCCAGTATGCAAGCATGCCCAAGATGAATCACTGCATAATTATATTCCTATTGCTTGTATCCTTCCGTTGGCTCTCCCTTTCCGCTCATTTCATGCTTACTTGCCAATCAAGCCTATCATTCGGGGTCTGATTATTTGCTGGGGTTCATTTACCAAAGGGAAGACCTTCAGCAGCAGTCTAGGGGACACCTGAGAGCCTCCAGCCCACATTACAATCTCAGAGGGCAGGCTTTACATGGTCTTGCAGGTACAACAGCCCTTAATTTGCCTTGAAAAATTCAGCCCTGCTTTAGGCTCCTAGCAAATGTTGTGCTTTGAAATATTGTCTGGGGTAAGAGAAGAGTTTGGCTGACTTTTCAGCTGTGCACAGGGCAGCATGAGCTGTGGGGATGCTGGCTTTCAAGGGCAGTGATGGGTGCCAGGGATATGCTTATATTGTGGATAAGGACAGGGAGGGAGCTCAGGTAGGCCAACACCTGGTGAATGAGGTGAAGGATTGACAGAGGGATTTGGGGCTTCACATTGACTCTGCATTTTCTTAGACGTGCTGCTGTGGTTCCTGGGATAGGAGCTTCCCTGGGACGACAGCCATGTGTACACATGGGAAACAGGGAAGGTCTGCAGTTTTGAAAGCTTGGTACAAGTGTGCTCTAAAATATGCTGGTCAAGATTAAAGATCAAGTTAAGAAACCAGGGTTGCACACTCAAGCAGTTAGAGGCCTGACCAGGTAGTCTTGATACTTATCTTCTCTTTTTTGTCATTAAGAGGCTTGTGCCACTTACTTGAATTGCAGCTCTCAGATGGACCCCAAGTGTGTCAGGAGCCTAAAGTGACTGGGCTATTTTTGATACCTTCACAGCCTCACAGCCTGTAATTTTAATAAGGGCATTCTTGCAGTGTTAACAGACATCCTGTAGCACAGGCAAATGCTGCAGAAGTACAGGAGTACCTACTCCCTCTGGTTTTCAAAGTGGCTTAGTACCCCTGAGTCTATCCCTGTGGAGATATGTAGAGCCACTAGCCCCGTCCACATCCCTGCTTTCAGGAGGGCCAGGTTTCCTGGTGGGAGCTGGGACCTTTTTCTGTCCCTGCTCCAGCTGTACATCATCTTCTGGGCGTCATTGCTTTGTGCTGCTGGTTTCAACCATCACTGCAGAACTGCTCTGTTTTGCTATTTCTTTGTGTTGGCAAAGCACTGGAGTGGCTGCAGCTAAAGCTGCTTCTTTTCTCTGTCCAGCTCCTCTCAATTTCAGCTGTATATGTGCTGCTTATCTCCAAGTGCTTTGAAGGACTATTTTTCAGGTTTATTAGTGCTTTAACTTTTTGTAGCTGTAAGGTCTTTCTGCCATCCTTAAGTCACCATGCAACACCAGTGCCTCAGCCGACACCACATCCAGCCTTTCCATGGAGCAGGGCTCTCCTTTGTTGCCTGGAGAGGGGGGATGCTGCTTTGTCCTTGGTCCAAGGCTGTTTCCAGTAAAGGTCTTCCCTCCAGAAGAAAAAGGCAGGGCAGAGGAAGAAAGCAATGCTCAGTTCCTTCTGCACTGCTGTGTCTGCTGCAGCACCCAGCAGAGCTGGCTGGCTGAGAAGAGAGTGTCCCATCCTCTGCAGCACATGCTCTCTCTAGGATGTGCTGGGCACAGTCCTCCCCCAGCTCCACCCTGGCCAGCACACGATTTCCCCAAAAATATGCAATACAGTTCTTAATGCCTAATCTTATTCTGAGAACACTTTTCAGCTTTTCACTGGAAAGATGATTAATACTGCGTTGCCCAGCCAGTCACACTATCCACAGTAGAGCTATAAATAAATACCACCCAGCAGTTGCACACAGCAAGTCCTATTTTATTATTTTCCATTCATAGTAAAAAACATGACAAGGAACTGCTGGTTAGAGAAGAGGCTGAGTAACAGCTGTAGTTTAGGAGGAACTTTAGTCTTTCATCCTTCAATATCCAGAGGGCAAAGAAATCCCACACTTACTTTAGTGTAAGTTTTGCTGTTCTCTATTACAAAGGTTATTTGTCCATTTAGTTGGCTGACCCATACATGATTAAGTGTACCATGTGCTTCACATGGCCCTAGGAAGGAAGGCTTTTTCTTTAAAAAGTGGGTGAAAACCCTCTACCAGGATTGCTTTGTTCAATGGAAAGTTGGTTTCTTAGCCAAATGTAAACAACCACTATGGTTGCCATGGTTTCCTTATTTCTTATAAAGCAGAAGTCTCTTCCAATGTTGGGCAAGCAGTTTTGGTTAAAAAAAAAAAAAAAGAAAAGAAAAGAAAAGAAAAAGAAAAAAATAAAAAGAAGAAAAAATACTCCAATATTTGAAATTAAAAATGTCAACTGAAAAATGAAGCCCTTTGGAAAAATGGTTTCCACTGACATTTTACTAGTTTTTAAGATTTCGAATTTTTTTTTTTTTAAGCACATAATGAAATTTGTTAAACTACAAGCTCTAGAGATTCCCACCTAAAATTATTTTTCAGCTAGCTTTATTAATGACCCCGCCTGAGCTATTCAGCTGTGAGTCATCCCAGAGGGTGGGTGGATGAGAGGAGGGATGCGGGACGGGCAAGGGGCTGGCGTCTCTCCCATGTGGGTTCCATCCCACGTGGGGGCCGCTGAGGGAGGGGAGGTGCGGGTCCCTCCCTGCAGACGGAGGGTGAGCCAGGCTCGGGCTGTGCCCCAGGTCCTGGCACTGGGGACACGATCTCTTGCCTGCCACGGAGCTGCCTTGTGGAGCCTGGGCGGCTGCACGCTGGGTGCGGGCCCCCCAAGTATCAGCCCCTCGGTAAAGCCTTCCCGGGAAACGTGGTTTCTGTTTTACTGTCAATGTGTGGCTTATGAACACTGGAAAGGAGCTGCTGTTATACGAACACTTCTAATTATATGCGCTTTGTTTTCACACAGCTGCTAGCTTTCTGAAACATATTAGGAAAAAAAAAAATCTGCCATGACTGTATTACTCACCAAAGCCTAGATTTTATCAAACACTGTGCACAATAAACTTGCAGAAGCTACATAATTTGTTGGAAAAAAGTTCAATGCACTAATAAGATGTTTCATAGGATTAATTTCTTTGTTTGTTCTACAAAAGCCTAGACACAGTTAAAAATTAAATCCCTCCAATCTCTTGTACAGAAATTGTTTTATAATCTTTTTGGGGGATACTTTCTCCAGCTCACTAAGGCACTTGCATAATGATTAACTGAAAGGACTTAATTGGTCCCAGTAAAGACATACTTTCTTAAAATCAGCCTATGGTAATTCCTCTTCAAATTGTAGTCTTTATGATTTTACCATAGGAAGTCAAATACAGAGCTAATTATAACACTGTTGGGGGGAAAAAATAGAATCAAGGTAAGGATTTACAAAAAGAAAATAAAAGATACTATTTTCTTGATCTTGTTAAAACCTTTGAATGATGGTTGCATAATGAATTGCTGAATTCTCTTTGCTAGAAGATCCTTCTTGCTTGCTTGTGATGTAAGAGAATAATTTTTTTTACATTATGCAAAAAAAAAAAAAAAAAAGAAAAAAAAAAGAAGTACAGCCATGAGCAGCCATGAGCAAAACTGGAAATGTTAAGAAAATATGAGAAAGCAGACTTACAGAGAAATATCCCAATAACTCAATAATCACTAACTCAGGGGTTTGGTCCCCTATTTTGAGACTGGGGAAGATGAAGGTTATTAGTTACATATTCTTGCTGTTGAAAAATCATGGCTATGTCTCTCATGATTTGTAAGACTTTAAGACTTTGTTAAAAATCATGGGCATGCAACTGGAGAGGAAGAGGATTTCTCTCCTAGGCACTCACACTTCTCTGGTTGGTCCCTTTTGCTTTAACATAAAGCTCCGGAAGTGTCCTCTTGCCTACACTGGTGCAGCTGAGGGCACTGCCAAGCCCTCAGGAACGACAGTGCTTTTACAGGGATAAGTGCCTGGGATGCAATACTCTGGTGTTGTGCACAGTGGGATTGCCCTCATGTTGCTGCTCTTGGTTAGGGTTTATGTGGTGCTGTTACAAGGATTGCCAATACTTTAGGCTGTGGTTCCAAACGTCAAGGAGCAAATGCATCTTCAGGTACATTTGATCTTGATGCCACAAACTGTACAGCTTCCAAACTTTATCTTCCCCTTAGGGTCAACTTGCTGGTTGTTCTTATGAGATTTCTGATGCTTGCTGTTCAGTAAATGGCATCTAGCAGAAGAAGAGGCATGATTCTGAACAGGGATTTTCTCCCTTATCAGCAGGGAGAGAAACCCTGCCTAGCTGGAACCCAGACTGCACCCAATGACTCTCTAATGACTCTGCACTGACTGCTGAAAATTTTCACTTTCTGTGAGGCTGCAATTTGAAAAGTTCTCTTGTCTGCAATAGAACTAGTCAGGTTTAGAGTAGAAGATTTTGTCACCCTGACTTTTCTTTTCTTTCCCAGTTGCCAAGTTGTGAAACTGAAGATAAGAAATATATATTCCTGGATGAATACTAATTAATAATAATTTCTGAATATGAGAAAGCGCCCAGTAAAAAGGCCACTTGAAGGCCACTCTGAGAGGACATCCACCCAGGCTTGGAAGTCCACATAAATTATCCGGTCAGGCTACCAAAGTGAATTCCCTGTGTGACAAACAACATTTCCTGTGCCCACCTTGTTTTCTGTACACCTGGGATAGTTCAGTGGCTTGTTTTCCCATTGAGGGGCTGCTTTCCATGGAAGGTGAGGCAGGAATCTGAATCTTTAGCAGTAAACAAGGAAAGTATGCGAGTGGAAAAAATGTGATGTGGGAAAAAATCATAAACCAATCACTTAACTCATTTGTCTGAAGCCTTTTACTAGTCAAAGAAGCAAGATTTTCTGAAAATATTCCCAAGTGCAGGCCCAGAAATCTTTTAATTAGGCCATCTTTAAATTTAAAAACAGTAAGTCCAGCAAAAGTAAAATGTTGAGTGGTTCTGCTCTGTTGTTTTTTTTTTTTTTCAGAGGCAGATAGTCTCCATAATACAAAACCTTAGCTCAGTTCAAAAATCCACCCATTGTCCAGACATTTTTCTGAGCTATTTGTATATGTCTGAGGGTGTGAGGCTAAATTATTACCAAGACAAAATGCTGGTAGGTGTTACTTGTAGAAAAATGCATCTTGTGTGTTTTCCACACTTGTGACTGGAGGTTGCATGTCCTTCCTTCTTTGAAGGTGGGAACAATGATGCATATCTTGTTCTTTTTAAGAATGTTGGTTTCATTCAAATTGGAAAAGAACCAAGAGTAGGGCTGGACTGAGCACTCGTTTTAACAGCAACTGTGGATAGCAAATGCATGAGTGACAGGTTGACAGATATGAAGAACAATACTGAAAAATAAATTTCCTGATTCTTCTCCTTTGTACCCCAGACTGGTTCCATACAGGGACACATATTTTATTGTTAAAGTAGTGTATTTAGTAGACTAAATGCAGGCCAGAGTCTTCAGCAACCTAAGCATTTTAGTTGACTTTACTGCTAGTCAGCCTGTGTTCTTAAACACTTCATATGTTTTTCTTCCCACCTCTGTCTGGTCCATATATTTGTTGCAGAAATGTGTGAGCACACATTTCATCCATCACAGTAGATAATTTTCAAACTATTACATGCTATTAGAATTCCAGTGTTGGCATTTCAGCAGCATTTATCCTCAGCTGTAGTAAGCAAAGCACTTCATTTTTTTATCCCCTATAAACCTGCATATTGCAGATACAGTATGTATTTTTTAACATTAGAAATCACTGGATGTTTGGCTGATTAATGCTTGAGAATATATCATGCACCTGGCCAATTTATTTTTAAATGAAAAATTGGATCAAATATTACATTAGAAGAAAAAGCCTCTCTCTCTCTCTATTATTTTTTAATTATTATATCCCTTGATAATGCATTTTAACAATTTAAATGCAAAACTGCTCAGTCTGGAATATCCTAGCTTTGTATTTAATCTCAGACCATGCATTATAGATTTCCAGTATGTGAAAAGTATTTAAAATGTCTGCAATAAAAATCTTTCACTGCTTTTGAAATTAAAATCAATTTTATATGCATTATATTTCAGGGAGTTGAAATTTGTTAAGTAGGTTATGTAGTGGGAGGAATATTATAGAAAATTATTGCATTCCTTTGTAAGATAAATTAAAAAATAGTATAATTAGTAGAGAAATAAAATAACTTCTGCAATTAAATACAAAAATACACTAATGTAAAGTTATTGCTAAGTGTTGAGAAACAGATAATGCAGCATTGAAATATGATCTGTAATGACCATCTCCCTGACAGTAATTCTTTGTTTAGTTAATGCATTATAGGTTGCATCCCACATAATATTGGTAGCAATCTCAGCTTTTAATTCCCAATTTAAGTGTCTTTTTCCAGGCTTAATCCTAGACTTGAGTGGAGCAGGACCAGGCTGCCATTCTGGGGCCAGAAGGAAAACAGTCACTATATTTGTCCCTGCTGTCCTTTACTCTGGAGAGGAAGGGGTCTAGAGGTGTGAGATTTCAGGTGTAGGGTTCATTTCACCTGTGCAGGTTCTGAGCTACCTGCTTAGGCTGTCTTTGTAGCTGGGAGGTAACAGCACGTGCTTTGTTGTGTCCCTGTTTTTTGGGACAGCCACCACTCTCTGCAAGCTGTTGTGGAAGGCCAGGCAACAGCCTTGCATATCTGCCCACATGAGCATATCTCACACCAGTGACTCTTTCAGACCCGCAGCCTTACTCTGGCTGCTCCCCACAAAACCTGGCTATTCTGCACCCTGCTGTTGGTGTGTGGCCTCCCTTCCTGGGCATCTGTGTACAGATTCCCCACAGACAGGTATTGGCCTTTTTTAATCTGGAAAGGCTTGCAGTTCTGGAAGAATCTGCAATTTTGTGTGTTTATTTGTTTTCTTGAGAGCAGTTCTAGTTGATGTTGCTGTTGCATGGTGTAGAATATTGCCCCTTCATGCTGGCCCCTTCTGAATGGAGTTCCCAGGGGAGCCAATCTTCTCAATGTTCAAGCAATGCTACAGGCAGCTTTCTATTACAAATCAGTGCTTATTTCTTTCCTCCTCCTCCTTGCACCCCCTCAAAGTGCTATCTCATGCATGTTCACGTTCGAATCTCTTCTTATTTTTGTAATGTATTGCAGACAAAACCAGTCTTACCCTCTTTGGCTTGCAAGTTTGTATACTGAAGGGAGCAATAATGACTGGACAGCTTTGCTTCACTCTCAGTTATATGCAGAATCCTTTCACAGACCCAAAAAAGCACACACCAGCCTCAGCTTCTGCTATTTGCTGCCTTATTCCAGGGTTCTGCTGCCAGCTCTGCCTGGTAAAAGAGAAATTTTGTTCTCTGGATATTCTGCCTTCACATTATTTATTGGCAGTCTCACTCTCATGAGGATAGATAAGGGATATCTAAGCTTCCTCTGGGTGCTAAGAAAAACTCATGGCATTAAGAAAACCATAATTATTGTTTTGCATTATATACATTAGGCTTTTTAATACATATAGTCTACTGTAAAATACCTAAGAAACAGAAAATATTTAATTAACAGAGGGTAAACGCTCCCTTGACTTTGTAGTCAAGGAGTCTCTTCTCTCCATTAGATACAGAACCTAATCTGAAGCAATATTTTCTTTAATTGCTCTCTTTGATGTTCTCTATAAGGAAAGGATAGTAAAAGTATACACAGACTTTTGTGTTTCTGATGCTGGTCTGACCTCTGATCTTGTTCACCTGTGTTTAAGAATGCTTATGATATTCAGGGAGATCCAAGGATGGCTCATTTTCCTCAGGGTTGTCAGAGTTTTGCACCAAGTTCCAAAAATGCAAGATTTATCCCTCTCCCTTTGGACTCTTTTATGGGTTTGGTTTATTTTGTCTTTCCAGAATAAGCTCTACTTTTCCCTCTCTTGCCTCTTTCCACCAATACAAGTTAATTTTTATTAGCTGATGCTGCTGAGTACTACTATTAGTAGTAGTAGATTTATTATTTTACTTGCCAAGAGTCAAGGTGACAGATTTTCATGGTGCTTTTTTCAAGAGGAAAGTGAGATCTGCAGCAGTGTGTAATTGATTATGTTAGATGTAATTTTCTTGTTTTCCAGACAATTAAGAGAAAGAAGCCATTCGCTTGCAAAGTTAAGATAAAGAAACTAAAACTGTCTATACTAACAGGTAACTAATTTTCCATGAAAATCTGTTTTCCTGGTCTTAATGCTGCTACCTTTCATTAGCTTTGGGAGTTTGCTACTATGTAGAATAACAAGATCATACATAGATTAGCATAATAGCAGTAGCAATGATAGTATTTTTTAATAGATCATTTAGTAGTGCTTTGATGTTTTTAACAATCCCTAATGGTTCAGCATTAGAAATGGTTCCCTAAGTGCTCAGAAATTAGGCCTTAAAAAGAAAAAAAATTGCCCTCATTATAGAAAAGGCACCTATTGATCCCTGTTACAGAACTGGGATGCTATTTCACCCTCTAGTTCTTCTGAATAAATAATGACCTTTGACATAATGCAGCACTGGACAGGTTAGAAATAGCAGCTAGCCCATGAGAGAGACTGAGATAGCTTCTCAGCTAAAATGAAGCTGAGATCTGCAAGGGAAGGGGTCACTTTTTCACTCAGTTCTGCCACAGGATCTAACTAGAATTAAATATATTTGACAAATGACCTGTGAGATTCTTGCTGAAGAGGTTCTTCTAATCAGAGACAAAGAGGTCTGAGATTCTGTAGAAGTCCCCAAACAGGCTGAACTCTGCAGATGTGCCTGAGGTGCTGGGTGTGGTTGCACCATAACATGACTCCTGTGACAGAAGGGGATTTCATTGCTTGTTCTGCAGCAGACTCGGAGCCCTTTGTTACTGGTATTTGCTTTTACAAACACTTAACCAGGGTGTTTGGGATTTCTTCCATATATTCCAGATGAGGATGTGCATCCCTGAGCTGCTGCAAGGCAGTCCAAAGTACCATCTGCCAGAAGTATTTGTTGAAAGCACCTTTTATTCTGGCCCTTCACATTCCTTGGTCTCTTCTGAAACCCTCCAGGAGAAGCACAGCGTATGCAGTACTACACTGCACAGAGATCTTCAAAGCCATCTGCAGGCAGCATGGTCCTTGTCCCCGTGTGTGGTGGGAGGTCCCTCGGTGCCTGGAAGAGAAATGCTCCCTCTGGCCCATCAGACGCCCAGGGGTAACTAGGATTGGCTGAGGTCTCCTTAAGGGCAAGTGGGACACTGGCACAGCCACATCTGTGCCTGTTTCTGCAGCTAGCTCAGCCCAAGCAGGTCAGTTGTTGATGTGTGGTGCTCCACCTCAAGGCATCATCATCATGTAAGCAGGGCACCCTGCAAGTCCCCTGTAACCTCTGGAAAAGGTGGTTTGTATGGAGACGAATGTCACCTTCCAGGACCGGCTTCACCTGTAACACTAGAGCATTAAGTACAGTGTGCATTTGCAAGTCTCTGCCAGGGTTACCATTTTACCCTCATCCATGTTCTAGCTCTACATGCTCTGGTGGTCTCAGCTGGAAGTTTTTGGGCTCTTGCTACAAGCTATGGTCCCTGCTGTTTTCTGATATCAACCTTTAAGAGAGATGTGGTATTGATCTTTAGTGACTACCCTGCATTGTCTCTGGAGTTTTTGTTTTCTCTTTGAAAGTAGAAGCATTGCTTTTTCTTACCAGGCAGATCCCTTTACCATTCAGAGTCTGTAAGAGCTGCACTGAGATTAATCACAATTGGCTGTTACCAGAACTAGGCAGGCTTGTGTATGCAAGGTTACAAGGTCTAGGAATAAGAAATTAGTAAAAACTGCTTGCTAGAAAAAGGATCTTGGAAGTGTGAATTTTAGAGGTGAACGAAGGCTTTTGGAAAATGCATAATTTCCAAGAAAACAAGCAATACATATTTTTGATTTTTAATTATTTACATGATCTTTCAAATAACCTGATATGACAGTCTACTGTCCTTTCACTATGTATTTGGGCATGAACTTTCATGAATGGTGTCCATAGACCTTACAAAACTAAGAGCCAGACTCATAGCCATGCAGATGAGTCATAGGGCTCCATGTGGAATCCTCCGAGAACATGGATTTTCTATCCTAGGGAGTTTAGAATCTAGATTTCAAAATTATGCATACATATTTTATATTGGTTTCATCACCACAATGTGTCTCCACAGCAGCAATCAAAGCCTTGGGAGATATGTCTGTAAGTCAGTGTTGGGAATCTTTTAAAGAGAAAACCTCCGAATGGGATATTTATATCTTCACAGTCTATCTTTAGGCGCCATTTGTCAAGTTCTTGCACAGTGTCTCCCAAACCTCCTCTTTCTGAAACAGCAATATTCCACACCTCATTTTTAAACTTTGGGAAAACATGGAAAGCTTCTAAAATAATTTTCATTCATTTCGTAGAGCAATAGCATCAATGCCAGTAAAATGAAATTGAGCCATCCTGAAATTGAGCTTCCTCAAAGGCAATTTTTGAACAGCTTTTTCACATCAGCTGTGAAGCACTTGCAAGGACAGTAGGTTCCCAGCCTTATTGTTTTCTGTGACAAGAGCAGAGCAGCACACCACACTTGAGATCTGCTCCATGTAGAAATAATGTCTCCCTGCATCATAGCATCTCTGTGGGGCAGCAGAGAGTGTGAATGAAACAACAGACAGCATGAGCAAGAGACTGGAATCATATGTAGGGCTAACACGGAGTCTGGGAATGGAAAGGGAAACACAGCCAGGCACTGTCAAAACAGATGTGAAGCAAAAGGTACTGCAGCTCTGCATGTGTCAGGAGAGAGTGCAAATTTTTTGAGGAGTGAGGGGAGAAAAACAAAGAAAAGCAGATGCAATGATTTTGCATAGAAGGTATAATCCTGCTAATGGTAAGACAGGAAAGAGCAAAGCAAACTTAAAAAGCATTCAGAACAGGAGTTCAATACAAGACTGGTGACAAGGCTCTTAATCTGTGTGTTGTAATCTCAGAAAAAGGTATTTGCTAGCCCTCAAATCTGTGAATCCAGAATGCACTGTGTAAGTGTCTTTCCTAATGGCAGTGAATGGGGCTGCAGATAAAGACAAAATATAAAATGCAAAATGGATGGGAGAGGAAGATGTGCAAAACTGTGTTATGGTGTTTTTTTAAGTGAGGGAAGAGTTTTTAAGGAAGGCCAGGGTCATCAGAGGAAATTTCATGCTTAGGTGGACCAAGACTGTTTCGGGCATAAAAGGCCAACAAGATCTGACATAAGGCTGGTGAAGATGTTGATGAGCAGAAGTGGTAAAAGTATTCCAGTTCTTCCTGTCTCCTCCACTTGGAAAAAGAAGCATGGAATACTCCCTAACTGATGAAAACTGAAGGTACATCAACAGAGACTTTCAATCAGTAGTCTAAATAATTTGCTTTCATGATCTCAAAAGAAAGAAAAATGCAACTTCCCCTCTGACACTGAAATAGCAAATATTTTATTGATAATTTATAAAAATATATTAAAATACTTGGAAAACTGATTAAATATCTGAAGTCAAGAAGTTGACTTCAAGTAGTAGGTGAACAAGATGACACAGAAAGGTGTAGACCAGTGGAACTAGGATCACTCCTGAGGAAAATAATGGAAAAATTGATTCAATTAGTAGAGAAATAGTGTAGGAATATAACTAATGTCAGTCAAAATAACTTTATGCCAAATATAGCTTGTCAGACAGAATTTATTTTATTTCTTCAGATAATAAGTTTCACCGATGAAGGCAGCTGTAGAGGTATATGATTCTCTGTAATGATATTGATCTTATACCATTGTCTTTTTGATACAGAAATACATGCTATTTGACAATGAAATGTGCAGGCATTAAGAATTGGCTAGCCGATATAAGTACTTTTTAAGCAAAGTTATTATAAATATGTGTTCTTACAGCATGTTCTAAAAATTTTTTCTATTGAGCTTATGCAGTATCTTTCCTAATACCTGAAGGAGAATACAAACTCCCTGAAAAGTACAGCTAACACCATTCAGACAAAATGTCTGCAAAACCATGCACAAAAACCTGCTGTACAAAAGGAGCAATCAGGATTATTCAGCAGGCCATTTGAAGAAAAATGGTACTGTTCAGGGTAAGGCTGTGCAAGTGTGGATAGGGAATGGTGGTCTTACCTGCAGGGTGTGGGATTACAGCCTGGAAAATAGTTTGGGGATCAAAATGGATAAAACTACTGAAATATTAAAACACAGTTGTTGCCACAGCAGGTGGATGTAATGTTGCCTTTGGATATATATGCAATTGAGAAATGAAGTCTAGAAATGCCATGCTGAAAATTCAATATAGGAATACAGCATTTGTCCATGACCATAGGAAATATTTCAGAAAAGAGAAAATTATGTGGGAATTGGGGGTTGAGGAGAGAGAGGCAAAAACTGTCTTGAAATGTGGAAATTGGACCTTTACTTTGTGGTGGTATTAGGAAATGTTGCTTGGATTAGCTGCAAATACGGATTTTTGAAAGACTAAGCTCAAGGGGCTTGTTTTTCACCTGTCCTCATTCAGAAAATGTGGCCCTACTTTATTGTAAGATAGTTCATTCCCCTAGAAAAGAAAGCAAAACTTAACTGAATTGTCTTTCTCTCTGTCTGCTTATTTCCAGAAGGAACGTAAGTTTAAAAATTAATTTAGATAATCTTGTCCAATAGCCCCTGCAGAGATAAACTTGGAAAGCATTTAAGAGATTTCATTTGTTCCCATCTTCCATGTGGTCCCTCCCTCTAATATCTGAAGTGCCATTAGAGCACAAGTACTAGAGGAGAGCTTTGGCTGTAGAAAAGAAAGGGAACAGGAAACTAATAGTTACATGTCAGATCAGAATTTCAGGCTCAAGGAGAAGAATATGTGTTTTTAACCATGTTGGAGCAAAGCCATGTAAGAATTGGTGTCTTCCTTGAGCTGTCTTTGAACAAAGATGGGGGACATTTGTGGAAGAATGCTAAGAGTCAAAAGAGTTTGAGGCTCAGTAGGAGGTTAACATGAAATATTAAAGCACTTGAGTTTCACAGGATATCTTGATACAACATCTGACCATGTTTAATCTCAAGTGTGATAACTAAAGACAAACTCATTCTCCAGTGAAGCATGTGAGAAACAGTATCATTAAGAAGTCCCAGTCAGTGTACTTCTGAAAGAGATGCTGTATCAGGGAAAACCACAGTTTTACATCAGAGAGACTAGAGCTGAGCAGGGATATTTGGCTGTGCTCAGTCACAGGTTTGACACGTGACATTCACCAAGGATCAAAGATGCACCTAAAAGTTTGGGTGTATTAACCTCCTGCGAGGGCTTCACTCCTCTCAGGTTGGTTTTCTCACCCGAGGTTCAGGTTGTTTAAAGTCCTTGGCCCTCTAAAAGCCCCGAGTCATGTTGGTACAAAGAAGTGGAGCCCTCAAGGCCTTGTTTTCTGGTTTCTCGAGTTTTTTATTATTTGATATCTCAGAGTTTTTCTCCGCTCCCAGCCGAGGTCCGGACAGCGGCTGAGACATGAGGGGACTGCCCCATGATGGGACGTCACCTTACATTTATACAGATAGTTATGTGTAGGTTATTTACTATTTTGTACCAATGCCTAGTGCTTACACTAAAAGGGTCATTTCTACTATGACCCAATCCACTCCAACTACCTTATATCATCACCACCCCAGAAGATGGAGGACGAGGAAGAAGGAGAGGGCACGAGGTACCACCCAAATTCCACCATCTTG
>VWZU01012041.1:55943-137409 GCA_013397095.1 Sterrhoptilus dennistouni | reverse complement strand
CTTCTCCTTTTCACTTCCTGATGATTTGCAATTCCTCTCCTTGTGTTGGACGTTTCTCCCATGGGCTAAGATCAAACTCAGTGTCTTCCTGGGCTCTGTGCCAAGGTCTCCAATCCCCCTGGACTGGCTCCACACCCCCCTGTCCAGGGCTCAAATTCCCTTTCCCGGGTTCCAGGTCATCCAAGGGGATGTTCTGGACTCCAACAACTCCCATCTGATGTGCTAAGAAAGATTTTTACCTACTTGCCCATGCCTGAATGTTATGAAAAGCATGACTGTGGGAAGCCTTATCTGGAATACCACAGAAGTTGTTCAGTCCTTGTCCTCACATTATACCTGTCATGCTACACTAGTCTTTATAGCTGGTAGATTATGGCCTAGTATAGTTGTGTGTATAAATATTTTCAAGACTTTACAGTGCTTCTCCAACACCTGCTCTGTTGTTTTTTTGTTTGGTATTGAACTACACCCTGTTACAGAAGAGAATTTAGTTATATATCTGAAAATCTTCTTTTCTGTTTCTCTCAACAGCCCTGAAGAAAACCTTTTACTGGCTTCACAAATTAAGGAATGTAGCTTTAAATTTCCAAGAATAATTCCTTCTGCTAAGTAAATGTGATGCCAAGCAACTGTCTTTATTTTTCCCTTATGTTATTCCTTTTGCCTTTGTCCCTTAGGTACTAGTGACTCAGAGTGGCTTATAAAATATGAAGAACAACATTCAGAGTCTCTCAGAAAATAAACAGTATTATTTCCTGACAAAACTGCACACTGACAATTATTGAGCAACAGCATGACATGCACAAGATATAGAAGGCCTAAAAATGGAGCTGACGTGATTGTGAGACTCCCACACAAAACAAGAGTATAAGAGATTCACAGGTAGGACTCAGTTAAACACCCCTCAACCTTGCTACTCACAGATTATATCCCCAAGGAAAAGAAATGTTTTGGGTTTTTTTGACATAAGCTAAGGACATGAGCAGCAGCTTCTCAATACTAGCAGTCCTTTGCTTTTGGGAGTGAGGAGTATATGGTTTAACATTTAAATGTCCAGAGAAGCAAAGAAATTAATTTTCCAAGTAGGTACACAGCAGAATTGCCCGAGTACCCAAATGTGCTCAGTGCCTGGCATTTACCATCTTTGCTAGATATTTCAATTGCCTAGTAGTGCTTGGGACTTTTTTCTCTCATTAATACCTGTGTCTCAAGCTGATTCTTTGTCTTCTTGTACTCTTCCTTTCTTTCTCTGAATGTTCATGGGACTTTCACCCCTCTCTCCATCCTCTTTTGGCCTAGATTTAACTTTAAACAAGATATGGGTTGTTATTTTGCTGATAACTCTCTCTCCTGCCTATCTAATTTGAATCAGCTGCTTTGTATTCTGTTTGTCTGCAAGTATCACTTCATGCAGGAAGGCATTTTGCTTTTTCTTTCTGATATGTTCTTGCTTGTCGAATGCAACATGCAAAATGGAATTCCAGAGATCTCCTACTGGAATTCTTCCTATTCTATGTGGATATCGTGGATGGCAGCAGCATGATGTCCAAATAAGTGGCTTCAGAGAAGGGTGTTAAAAGCTCCCAAACTTCCAGCCAAGCACCAAAGTAGGTAGGTGTGACATCCTGATAAATGGAGAACTACTTGAAACAGGGGTATGTGGCTTTATCTGTCTTTTCCTTTCTGCCTCTCTGGTACACTAAGCAGGACAGCTTCTCACTGCCCTTTATTCTGGCAGAATCACCTTTTTAGGAGCTGGACTTGTCAGTCTCCCATTTTTATAAAGTCAGTCCCTTTTAATCACTTCCCAGAGCTCTTCACCCATTCTCTATAGCTACCCATTTTACTGTCTGTCATGTTTCTCCTCTGACTCCATCTCTGTGGGCTCACAATTGATGAGAATGAAACTGGTGGCAAAGCACAGCATTCCTCCTCCTAGTATGCCAGCAGTAGATAACTTAGTGCAGTTAACAGCAGATTAGCTCTCTGCAGCAGAGAAGGCAATTATTGTCCTGTACTCAGCACTGATGAAGTCTTCTTTAGGAAATTAGAAGCAAACTGGAGAGTCCACAGGAGGAATAAAGAGCAATTAAAGGTGAGAAAGTCTGTAATCAGAAAATCTTGAAAGAACACACTTTTCTGAGAGAGATAAAAGGAAATAAATAAGATATCCTTCCACTGCACATTTCTTAGGAGGTCAGTGAGTAATTGTTAGCAGGCCCTGGGAGGGTGAGGCAGGTAACCTGCAGTGAAGGAGACCTGCCCTCATCCTTCTCTAACTGGTGTGTAGGTGTGCAGAGGTGCGGAACAGATCAGTTTTTGTCCTGCCAAAAATGGGTAACCACCAAAACATAGGTGCAGCCCAGCAATATCTGTCCTTGGCAAGTTGCAACCAAGCCTGACAGAGGAGCAACACTTTTCTGTCATGGTATGAGAGCTTGTCACCTGACAGTACCACAGAGTCTGCTTGTGGGCTTGAATATCCAAAAAGGTAGGGACAAGTTAGGACAGTTTTCTGACCCTGTCTGGGTCGTGTGGGGTGGATGGGATCCGTCCCATCAATCCCATCATACAAAGTGTCCGAATGGTTGAATTTTCACCTGCATGCAAATTTAGTCTGTTCACTTTACTCCTCAGCTTAATTGGACAAAAATTCCAATTTGAAACAGTGCCCATATTGTAATTAAGGTATAGCTCCAGTGTTTCATCTCATAAAACCATAAGCAGTATTTTGACAGGGTTCACAGCCATGTGGTCTAAAAAACCTGCCCTGACCTCACAGTTACTTTCTGCTGCTAGCCTGCTCCTCCACCACCTCCCCAAACAAACTTTTGTGATTTGTCTGTGTGACTTCTTTTGAAGACTCAGCACAGACTGCCCTTCTCCAGCTCCAATGAGAATGGAAAATGTGCTTTCCGGAACTGCAGAAATAATCCTCCTATGCTTGTTAGAAGGTCCCTGAAATAAACAGCCAGGGTAGGAAGCTGAAAATCAATTTCACTGAGGAGGCCTGCCTTTGGAAACCTCCCGCACAAGTGCTGTTTTTAATTGGTTGGGGTTATGAACTTGCAGATATCACATGCTGCCCACAGCCGGTTAATCTGCTGCACCTTTTCTGGTGAGATTGTTAAGAATCATTTGAGCAGGGGTATGCACAGTTCTTGACAATGCTCTGTGTATGTAATTTGCTTCATCATCAATTCCTCCACAGCTGTAGAGAATGCCGGCACTGCTTCCAGCCTCCTGTAATGTCAGCAAGAAAGAATCCTGATCAGCTCTGTTGCCTATTTCTGCAGCTCCAGAGCCCTGAGCACTTTCTGCCCCTTGCAGACCAAATGTTGCTGTCACATGTGTCATGCTATGCTATATACTGATCCAAAGCCCTTCCTAAGAGAAGGAGCATTAAAACCTGACACAGAAAGAGAAGGAGAGAGCACACTGACCTTCTGCCATGTTCATTACCAGCAAGGTTGAAGGAGGTGTTGATGATCATGGTGTGGCTGCTGGAGATCCCCATATGAGCCATATAGGATTGTTTAATTGCACCCTGTCAAATTCAGATTACTCTGTCAATTAAAAGTAACTGAGAAAGCACAATGATCTTTCTAGGCCAGTAGCATTTCTGGCAAAATGAATTCCATTTTTAGATGTCAGCAGGAGGGATGTTGAAACATAAAATGAGGATTTGCTGCACCCAGGGTCAAGTTGTCCAGTTTTTCTTGACCAAAATACCTAGTGTTTTATGCTCTGCCTTCTCCCAGATAGTACGGACACACTATAGAGGAAGTAATGAACTCTTTTTTAGCCCCTCTCCTTATTGATCCAGCTGCATCTTTTGTTGGCAGTGCGGTTGACAGGGGGAGGATACAGGGCTTGTTTGAAAAAATTCTCATTTATGAATGGCAAACAGAGTGTAACTGCTAGAATCCAAGCAACTTCTGTGGATACAGGCTGGTAAATGTTACCATGTGATTTCATATGTTCTCTTCATACATAATTAAAGACAAAGACAAGAAAAAAACAGGCATTTGTTTTTGCTCATTAGATATATAGATTAAAGGATTAGCCTTCAAAAATGTGTCTGATAAGTAATGACTGTATGAATATGGCAAACTGTAACTAAAGTATTTGAGGATTTGAAGTAGATTTGAAATAGATTTTGAGTACAATGTGTTATACTTTTACATTGAGTAAGAATATAGCTTCTGTATAAATAAAGGTAATCACTTAACTACTGTTATTCTCTTCCTGTCTACAAAAGCTATTGTTTATTTAGAAGTGAAGAAAATACGGAGTGGCTGAAGTTATGTGCAATATTGCAAAACAAAAAGACAGTTGGAGAGAATATGTTTGCTAATGAGTAAGATGCTGAGTGATTCACAACAGTAAACAGTCTCAGCTCTCCTTTCATGTGAAAAAAAGCACTGGTAATATGATGTTTTGTGTGTTGCTGGGAGTGGGGGAAGGGATCACATGCCTTTGTCCCAAAGAAGATATTTTTGAGTTCTTAGCTGCACTCTGAGTTTCTCACAGGAACTCCTGGCCAAAATTACTCAGAAACCACGATGTTTGCACATGTGGTTCTGCAGTTCAAAAGACATTTCTCACCATCAGAAATAATCTAATATATGTTTCAGCAATGTACAGTAAAATTTGGTCAGAGTGTGTTAGATAGGTCAACCACATACTGGAGCTTTCTGGCAAAGAGAACCACTTCATTTAGAGACATAAAAGTGATAGCCCTCTCCTCCCAATTCTCCAGACTGTGTTGCAGGGCAGCACTTGAACTGGTGTTGTTCTGCTGAAACATGTCCTTTACTGTCTTCCAGGTGCTGGGAGCATCAGGTACCTGGGGAAAATTTTCTTGTGTTTTCTCCTCCTCTCTGCTTTTGTCTGCTAAGAAGACAACATGGGAAGGAAACATCATCAGCCACATGTATGGGACATGTAGACTCACCATCCTTTATGCATTATTAGTGTTTGAGGGGTGAAAGTGCGTTTTGACAGCAAAGGTTTTAAGGAGGCTGTCATCATTCAAACAGAATAGCTACAGCCTCTCCTGCTGACCAACTTCATAACAACATTTAGCAAGGCGTGAAAGGCATGAAAAGCAACTGCCCCTCTCTGGAATACTTTTCTCAGCAATATGTCTGCCAGTCACTCTGAAGAGCCCAGGGTGGCAACTGACATGCCTTACTCTGCTCATCCCAATGCTGAATGCTACACAGGACATGAACAACCAACAGGAAGCTCAGTGAGCCCTAGAGATTGAAGGCAGGTTTGGCAGAATGCCAGGAGAATGTGTGCCATTGGCTCCTGAAAGGATCTGGCATGGTTATGCAGGCTTTTGGAGGACAAAGTCAAGTATGCTGACCTAGCAATATGACCATACATTGATGTGCCTATGCATGGCTCTGAAGTGTCTGAAATTCCCCCTCCTCTGTGTCTTACATCTGGCAATTAATTTTCAGGAGACAGAGCATTGTGTATTCACCAATGACAAGTTGCTTATGAGTGAACTAAGAGTGCTTCATGTGCTTACCCATCAAATTGGGGGTGCTAACCTTCATCAAATTGCAGGATTGGCTGTGCTAAATATTAAAGGCCATTACCTTGGTGGAAATTTCTGCTTCCCCTTAAAAGGGCCTGTGCTAGATCTTGGAGCTGTTCTCACACTCCTGCTTTCTCCTAGTAGTGTGTGAAAGGGTCCCAGGAATAGTCACTGAGGCAGTGGTTTTGCTTTGGCTTTTCCAGGCTGACTGTGGAGCTCTTTTCTGCAGGCAGGAAGATTCTCCTCCTGGGAACCCAAGGGATGCCACAGGTGTAAAAAAAGGGAAGGCAAGTACCTGTTCTCACTGCCAGAGGGCAATAGCTAGTGACTGTTGCCTTCCCTTGCTAGGCTGGCACTCTGCTTTTCTACTGCCAGTCTGTGTCTGCTGCTAGTGTATGGCTGGCACCTCTAAGCACAAAGTTGTGATACCTGAGCAGATTTAGAAGCCAGGTTGGGATCCAACACAACTTACGTTTTTTCAGTGTAAAATTTCAGCAGCCGGATTGCGATTGTTCATTGTTGGTACTAATTTCAAGTTTGGAAATATTTTTCATTTTTCTGGGTGCTGCTAGTGAATGGTTGCACCAGAGGGACAATTTTTGTAGTAAGTGCTCAGATATGATGCTTTCTAATGAATCGTACTTCTGGAAGGACTCCACCTAGCTTTTAAGTGCTGAATAAACTCCCCCACTAGAATCCTCTGTGTCTCTTCCTGTCTCCAGCCCCATCTTCCTCACCAGTACCCTTCCTCTCTTTGCCTTCCTTTGCTTTGGTGGAAAGAAGTATAACTCTCACAAACTTGGATGGTAAAAGCAGATGAAACTTTTGCACTGCCGTTGTGTTCACCACCTACCTTTCACAAGTCAAGGACAGTTGTGTGAGGTTAAATTAAGAAAATGGGGGAAGAAGTGGCTGTGAGCAAGCAACCCTGAATTTGTATGCCTTGTACTACTGAGGAATCCATGTGGGTGTTCCTGGTGGAACCGGGTAGTTTGTCTGTATTTGGTAGCTGTCTTTTCTGTCCAGGCTGGATGCTCGGCTGGAAGCCTAGCTTGTCATGTTGCAGTAAGAGCAGTGACTCTGCTTGGCTATGGCACTGGGGCAGCCATGGCACAGGCTGCCAATCTCAGCAGATGATCAAAAAGTGAGACAAGCTCTTTGTCACACTGCTGTCTGCACTATCCAAATGGTATGAGGACTGAGGCACAAACATTTTATCTGTTTCTGTGTGTCAGGGTAAAAATTACGTTTCCTACTGTGGTTCTGTGCTGATCTCTTAGGCTGCATACAAAGGTACGTGACACAGTGCAGTGGGAGAGAAGGGATCCCTGCCATCTGAGCAAAGAGTGTGCTTTCTAGGCAGCAGTAAGTTTTGGAGATTGATTCCATGGGTGGAGATCAAGGATGAAAATTTCATCCATTTGGCAGATTATAGTATAGATATATGGTCTGGAGAGTATCCAGATTTGTTGTGAAACATAAAAAGGAAAGTTTCTTCTCATCTTGTCTGTTCTTATCCTACTGCCCATTATTGTTGCAGACTGACAGGGAAACAATAGTCATAGGAACAGCAGTGATGCAGCAACAGATGCAAAGGCTCAGGATAATGCCAGAAGAATCTGACGCACACTTTCCTGGATGCTGATCATGGTGTTTGGTATATCCAATATTTTGTTTTACAAAAGCCTTTAGTCTCCAAAGAGGTTGGACTATTAATGCCAGGTCCCTGTGTGTCTTCCCCCAGCCTTGCTGTCTTAGTTGTTTTACCAGTGCTTGGTCTACAATTCTTGGGCATAAAAGGGAGTGCTGTTTTCTGAAAAAAACTATGGTCAAGTTATGACTTGCTTTTGACCAAATATCCCTGCCAAAGCCTGTTTGAGCCATAGTTGTGTCATCTGGCCTAAAGCTGGTCCACTTTAGGCTGGTGATTTCTTTTAGGACTTTGAGAAAATGTAGTGGGTGCCTCTCCCATCCTACCAAGGAGTGACCTCTCCATGCCTTGATGATTGTGTTTTCCACAGTGGAATGACTATTCCTCTTCCCTGCTAAAGCAAATATTTGTACAATACCTAACTATATGTGTATGGACAGAGGTGCTCCCACAGCAGACTTCCAGCCTTCTGTAAGGCTCTCTCACTTGTTTTCTACTCCCTTCTTTTTCATTTCTCCTGAGGTTACCACAAAATTAGTTTAAGGAGGAAAATAGCCATTGAATACTTCTCACCTTCATCCTAAGTGGGAAACTGGAGCTGTTGTAGTGCTGTAGATAATTTCTCAGTGTATTCTGTTGCCTGAAACTACTCATGGGTAAAAAAACCAGCATTCCTTTTAAACCATTTTCACATCACAGTCGTCACACCTCTCCAAAGCACTGCAAAGCTTCACAGAGTTCCATGTTTAGCAATAGACAGTACAAGCCTGTTGATGTTAGCTGCCACTGTACAGAGATAACTTGAGAAAAGCATCATCGTTCTTTTTCTGTGAGGTCTTTGGTCAACAAACACTTTTGTATTTTTTTTCCTCTTCTTTGAACAGCAAAAATGTAGATGTGCCATGCAGGAGGAACCCATGAGGGTTAAGTGGCTTCTGTCTGCATCATGCTTCAGAAGAATAATAGCATTCCAGCTTAGTTCTGATAAGATAAATATAGATTTGCATTTGTGATGGGAGTTTTAATCTCTGCAGTGTGATTTTCAAGGAGATCTGTCTTTAGATAGTCTTACAGATGTTTTGTGCTTCCAGCTTTGTTGTGAAGTGTCTGCATTTTTACTCTGGGATGAAAGTAATTTCACAACTAACCAGGAAAACTGCTTCAATGCCTCCTTTGAGGAGTTTGCGCTTGCTTTGAAAAAATTCTATCTTGACCTGAATGATGTGATGGTGTATTATCATGCTTCTTTTTCAGAATGGCTAAAATGCTGTTAGAGGTGAAAGAAATGTCTGCCCTTTTAATTCTTTTTGTGAGAAAGGCATTGATACTTTTCCTGTAACTTAAGGCAGATGCAGTCAACAGCACTGAAAAGGACTGAAGAAATAATGTGGATATGAATTAAGGTCAGTGTTTGAGCCGTGTTTCTTTTGGAAGGATTCTAGAGTTTGTTAGCAGACTATCTCTGAAAAGCTGTTGCCAGGAAAAATATTTAATGATGCTTCCATGAAAATTATACTTTGAAACAAATGGCTATAGTGTAAGAAGAATCTGTGAAAGTTCTCTCATGTTTCTTTACTCTTTTTTTCCAACTTAGTCCTTTCACTGTATCATAATCTTCATTTTGATAAATAGGGCACTTTAGGTAAAAAGTTGCTAAAAAGTTTTGTTTCACGAAGCAGCAAGACCTGTTTCTAGCTCTTCATTTTCTTTTCACGCACCAAGAGGTTTCTCACTTTCCCTTTAACAAGTCAGTCTCCTTTTGCAGGGGCACATGTCAGTATCTCTTCAAAGTAGTGGGATTTCTGGTCAACACGTGCCTCCTATGTACTTTTTCTGAAATATGCTTGGGCTACCTTGGTCCCTGCTCTTCCCTGTCTCCAGCTGCACATATATGCTGTGTGAAAGGGCATCAAAGCATGAACACCAAGTACCTGCTCCATCACAGCACCCATCACAGCACCCTAAGGATCGTGTTGGAGCTGAGAAGACTATCTGCTTTAGGCCTACTGGACATGCTTGCTGAGACAGGGGCATGCTGTTCCTGCATCCCGACATGCCATCCCTCTCCTTGAATGACCCTGAACCTCACTGAACACTGAGTCCTCCTTCCCATGACCATCCAAGGTGGAGATTTAACAAAAAGACTGACTCAGTAGGACGCCTGCTCTGAGACTGTTGATGGTTTTAGGTTACAGCCTTGTGATGTCTTGGGTTAGAGAAAGGGTGTGTAAGAATGATATAAACTCTAATAAGACCCTGTTGTCAATGCTTGAAAGCATTTTCTGTATTGCTTTCCTTAAATGTTGCCTGCATACTCCAAAGAAATTCCGCAGCCCTGGAAACATGTGTATGTGTGTTCAAGCTATTGTACACTGCTGTGTGTAGACATCTGATATCTGTGAACTGTTTCCTCCCTGGTTTTTTTCCTTTTCCTCTTCCTTTTCATAGCCTGACCTAATATTATGTCATTTTAGAAATGCCTGTGGAAGGATATGTGGAAGGCTATATATACATATCCTGTAAGTTGGTATTCAGGATAAAATCAAAGGAAAGTGATGGGAAAACTAATCATCCTCATTTAGATTAACAAGTAGGAGGTACCAGACAGTACTGAAGTTCAGATATCAGCTCATTAGTTAGTGGGCAGGAACCACTTCTTGGAGAAAGTTAGACAGAAGAAATAGGAAGGGAAAAAATGAGGTTACCATGTGTCTCAAGGAAAAGAGAAAATTTTTGTATGCGATATTTTTGAGTGTTGTAGGATTGTGAAAGAGAGTTTTTCAAGATGCCAGTGGGAACGAGATGAGATGTTCAGGAAGAGGGCCAAAGCAGGAAGTGTGGATCCATTAAGGTGAATCCTGGAGGAACAGGTGTGGTGAACTGATGGTGTGGGAAGGGTAACATGGAATGTAAAGGAGGTTGTTTGCCACAAAGGTTGTGGGCTGTATCCTGCACCTTGTCACTGCAGCCTGTCCTGCCTTGGTATGTAACAGCCTCTTCCTATTTGTTTTCACCATCTCACTCTCTCTTCAGTGTGCATTTGTGCAGGTGTAAGTGCCAGAGCACAGACTGAAGGTCTGTCCTGCGTAACAATGTGTAACCAAACTATGCATTCTTCTCCCACCCACATTATTCCTGGTGAAATGTGAATGGTAGGTCTCTTGCAACAGTTCCCCAGTGCACCAAACCTTCCTGTCTGAACCTGACCATACATAGTCTGGGCACTTTAGGGACTTGGGACACCACCACCACTGGACTGATCCAGTAGAGAATCCAAACTTCCATGAGAAGACCAGACTTTCCAGAAGACCACCACATTTGACAAGACTTCAACCACCACTTAACTGGACTGCAACCACCATCCTGACCGACAGGGAGCCTGGTTTTACTTTGACTTTGTGGGTCTAAGCTCGTTTTCCTGTATCATTGCATTTATTGTAATCTTTCTATTAAATTGTAAGTCCAACCTGAAATTTCTCTCAATGTGTTTGTGTGGGGTTCATTTCTCCAGCTGGAGACCAGCAAAAGATCATAGGGGCCCCACTTTTGAAGTATCATTATCTGGGAAAGAAGAGAATGTGTACTATCTTTCCTAGAGGGTTTCAGTTGTCTGTGTGTGTTTGTGCGCAGCAGTGCTGTGAGCACCAGCAATTGCATAGTGAACTCAGGCTGGACTTGTTCTGAGGAGGAGACCTGCCCTGGGAGAGACCCATGGTAAAGAGGATGACTGGCTAAATACACAAGGTTCATGTGAGACCACAATCTGTTCTTAAACAGTCATGGAGAACAGTGTGAATCAGCATAGGATAAATTTGTCGTTTGAGGTGAGATGTTAACCCTCTCTGAAATCGTACAATGCCAAAGCCAGATCATGCCACTGACAGCTTTTGGTTCTCATACAAACAACCTCTGTCATATCCCATATGACTGAAATAAGCAGATTGCCTCCACTAACCTGAAAAGAGCTGACAACATCTTCAGTGTCTTTATCTGCCTGTCCTGCTGGAGGTGAATGGAAATGATTCTGAGGGTCCATTTGCAGATGCACTCTAGGGGGTCCCATAGGTTAAGGTTTTGAGAGAGTGGTGTTCCTCTGGAGTCAGTGCCAGAGCCAGTATTTCCATCAATGATGTGGATGACAGACAAAATGCACTTTATGTCCTTTGTGGGTGACAAATTTGGGATGAAAGCACATGGTTTATACACTGGATGTACAGTTCTCTTTACAAGAACTTAGTAATCTGGAGAAATGAAGTGACAGGCACGCAAGAAGTTCAGCAGAGGAGAGTGTGAATTCCTGTCTGTGACAGAATAACCACAAGCAACAACTTAGGCTGGGTTCTAACTGAATAGGGAGGACCTTTGCAAAAAAAAGGAACCTGATGATGGACAGCAAGATGAGCACCAGAAGTGTTCCCTTGTAGCATTAATGGATAGTCATGTATTTTATTACATTACGAAAATTGTAGTCAGTATATAGCAGAAAATATTTATTCCCTCTGTTCAGTAGATTTAAGGCCTCATTGGAATATTATGTAAAATTTTGGGCTCTTCAGTGAAAGTGAAATACCGAGAAACTCTAGTGACTGCAGCAGAAGACAGGGATTAGGTTGAGGAGTTAGGCAGAGAACAAGGTGTCTATTGGGGGAAGACGGATTTGTTTCAGAAGTGAAATATTAAGAGGGAGTCTAATTTTGGGGATATTGTTTAACAGCTATCTGAACATAATCCAGCAGTTCAGCAACAGTGCGGCCAGCGGGACCAGGGCACAGTACTTGGCTCTGGTGAGGTCACACCTAGAGTCCAGTTTTGGGATTGTCATTACAAGAATGACATTGAAGAGCTCGATCATGTCCAAAGAAGGGCAATGGAGCTGATGAAGGATTTGGAGCACAAACACCATGTGGAGTGGCTGAGAGAACTTTGGGTATTTAGTCTGGAGAAAAGGATGCTCAGACATGACCTAACTGTCCTCTACAACCACTTAAAAGGAGATTGTAGACAGGTGGGAGTAGATCTCTTTTCCCAGGCAACATATGACAGGATAAGAGGAAATAGTGTCTAGTTGCATCAGATGATGTTTAAGTTGCATATTAGGAAAAATATATTTTCACAGAAGGGTTGCCAGTCATTGGAACAGGCTGGCTAAGAAGATGTTGAGTCACTGTCTCCGGAGGTATTTAAAAGAGGTTTAGATGTAGCACTGACGGACATGGTTTAATGGTGGTCTTGGGAGTATTGGGTGAATAGTTGGACTTGATGCTTTTAAAAATGTTTTTCAACCTAAATGATCCTATGATTCTGTGATTCTTAATTTCATATTAAATTGTTCATTGGAAGGTTACAGAGAAGAAAGAGATGTGCTCAAAGGCACAGAGTGAAGGGACAAGGAATAATGGGAACAAGTTGCAGCAATGGAAATCTTGACTGAACAGTTAAAAAAAAATAAAATTCACCTGAAATCAAGATTGCCCTTGGACAGGGACCAGACTGATGAGTACAATATAACCACGGAGTTTTTCAAAAAGAGGATGTTTCATTGAAGACTCTCAGAGGTCTCATTCAACATAAGTTTTTCTGTGATTCTCTAGGGATTCAACAAGTGGAATTTCTTAATTTCTGGCATGCTTGTATCATCATCAGGTCTGAGGGTGTATGGCTTCCCTGAGTGGTTAGAGGTACAGTCAGGGGTCTTCCACACAGCCCACGTACCCTCTGATGGCACTCCTGCTATGTACATAAGAAGGTGCTGGAGAAAACATTTGAACAGCATCAGAAGCCTTGCAGAGATGAAAATGCTATCTGTAGGTCATCCTTTGAAAACGAAGGAAAAGAAATCCTAACAGGTTATTTAACTCCTGAAACAGTCTCCAGACACGTGCTGGCTTGACATAATTTTTACTGGGCATCCAACTACACCTGAAACATATTTTTATAATTGGATATAAAATAAGATGTAAAAACATTGTCACTGGTCTATTTCTGAAAGTAAATCTATATGGTATTCTGGAAGCAAATAATGGGTCAATCATTCCATGCCCTGAGCCAAAAACAGTGTAAAAGCTGTATCATTGTGGTATTACTTAGGGAAGAGTCACCACATAGGCACAGGACATTAACTTAGCCCCAGCGTTTTCAAGCCCCAGTCAGCACAAAAGCTGCAAATTGAGCTCTTTCTGTAAAACTTGATGAAGATATAACTCATCTCTTATTCCCCAAGTAGGCACTACAATAACTTGCTGGCAGCATCTGCATGTGCTTTTATTCCCTACAAGCAAAAAATTTAGTGTCTCAAGTCAACGGATGTGAACCAGTATATAAACCAAATTTTTTTTGAGATTTTTGTCATGTTCACTATTTATAGATATTTGCCGAAAGAGACATATTGCTAAGGAGAATGAGTCAGGCCTTCTCAGAGAGAAAAGGGTGATGAAAGAAAACTAGGCAAGCAGTTTTTAGGAACTCCTTTTTTTATTTGATTTTTTATAAAGGATGCCATTCTTTTATTTAGGTTTCATTGTTTGTGGTTACTTGCCATGCTCCTGAGATGCTTTTCAAGTTACAAATAGCTTGTTGCAAGTACTTGATATTAAAGATAAAATTTGACATGTGCTGGTTAATTTGGACTGGTCACATGTGGGGCCCCACACGTCCCTATTCCTTTTTATTCTCTAGACTGGAAATGTAGAACAAACACTTGCCATTCACACTGAAGCCCCAGTGTATGTTCTTCAATTTTCACATATATCTGCCTGACTCTTTTTATGTTGCTGCCAAAAATTTGTTTGTTTAGAATATGCAGGGAAAGCAAGTATGCTACTTAATATGTACTGAAGTTATTTATTTGCTATGGATTGGCAATTCTGATGTCCTGGTAAATGGAGATAGAGTTTTGATATTAAACACTATAGCCTGTGTGAGGTTTGGCTGATTCAGCAATCAGGCTGCTGCAAATCATTAAAAAAATGTATGAAAGAGAATGGACTTCATGCTGGAATAGTTACGAAGCACCATTTCTGAACTTCAGAGATTTTGGAATAGGCTTGCAGAAAAACTTCCCCACACTATTTTTATAACATCACTGTACTTTGATTTGATATGACTTTGGGTCCAATGATGACTTTACTATTAAGGAATGGGAGCTTGAGTTAAGAGAGATTTCTGTTGCTAAGGCAACAATCTCACAACAGTGCAGTACCGCAGAAAACAATAACCATTGTTAAATGATGTACTGAAATTAATGATCTTAAGGAAACATGTTTTGTTTTGGTGTTTTAAGCTGCTGTGAGAGCAGGCCATTACCTGATAGTAAGATTGGTCAACATATTCTTCTACGAGCACCTGTTTTATTTAGTTTGTAACTTTTTTTTTCTGATTAAAGAACAATGAGGTCTTATCTTTTTTTAATTTCTTCTGTCTGGCTGATTTGAAATGTTGTTTGGTCTTGGAGCAAATATTTGAACTTTCTCTGAAATAAGTTGTGGTAGATAAGAATATGAAAATATTTTTACCTTTAAAAAAAAATCTCATTGTTTCTCTTACTTGCTTCCCTAACTTAGGTAAGGAATTTGTCATTCAAGAACAGATTCATATTTTGGTAAAAAAAATGAACCAAACCAAACCACAGTTATGTCAGTGTCTTTGTTTCTTTCTGATATGCATCACATTGCTCTTAGTGAAAAGTGGGCCGAATCAGAAAGCTGAAATTCAGTAATGAAAGAGAAATCAAATGCTCAACTATAACAAGAGAATAAAAAAAGGATGAGGAGATGTCAGGGCCTTGGATTAGGTTCTTTAGAATATATTGTTTTGAAAAAGACAGATTTTGTCCTTGAATTTATTAATAGCATAGTCTGTGAGACAGAGAAGACAATTATTCTGAGGTTGGTAAGGCGGTATTACAGTAATTCTTGAAGTTGTATACCAGGCTCTAAGAAGATACAGACAAATTGAAGAGAGGCAAGAGGAAAATGTTAGAAGACTTAAAGAAAACATGAGTTCTGAAGAAAGGATAGAGTCTGATTTATAAAAAAGGAGTGGTTAAGCAGGACTTGGTAAATCTTCAGAAGTACATAAAAGATTGAAGAGGATGATCATCAATTGTACTTTGTAGCCAAGCAAAGCAGAACAAAAAGTAATTTGTTTAATTTTAGGGACAGAAATACAGGTTAAGTGTTAAAACTTCTTCATAATTTTTCCATCATTACATGCTGTAATTGAGGCAGTCATTAAACAAGAGTCCTGAGGAAGTGGTGGGCTCTGACTCACTGCATACCCTTCCACATGGGCAAACCAGAGGAACTTTGGCCAAGGGTAGTTTAGATGTTGTTTGTTCTGCCATGGGTTTGGTCTTCTTATCACTGTGTTACTGTGTGGATTATTTAAGCACACCACAACCTTACCAAGGTAGTCTGCCCTTTGAATGCTCTCTAACACATGTCATGAATTTAGGAAAACCAAAATTACTACCAGTGAGTGTAGTTTCCCATTCAAATAGTATTCTCATTTGATATTAACGCATAACTGAGGAACACAAGAAGTCATGATATGTGTAGAAAGCAGCTGAAAAGAGGACAACCATTCATGGATCAAGAAAAAGAATGAAAAAGAAAGAAATTTCAGGCTGGTTGAGATTTCCAACACCCTCTGGAGAGTCAGGACTGATGTGACATACAACTTGACCACATAATTTACCTACAGATGTACAGACAGCAAAAAGTGAGTGCACATGAGGCCTGAAGAGTAGAAACTCAGGAGTTATACGTTATACTGATACCTTGTTCCCTTAAGAAAGGTGTATTTTTCTTGTGCTCAGACCTTGACCTGTTCAAATTAGCCTGCTTACAACACAAGGCATTGATTTAATTTAATTTAATGCTGTAAGCCTCTTGTCTCATGAAGTTAGCTGAAATACTAGCTTTTGTTTTTTCTTATTTATTTTCTTTTACTATCTTAATTGTTTTTTCTACGAAATGTTTCCCCTAAGTATTTTTATTTATTCCTCTGTAGACTTCTAAAATACAATCTTTCTTCTCAGTCTCTCCCACTAATTCCTTGTTCATTACTAATGTCAGCTACTGTAGGATCCACCTACCAAAGCCCACCTAAGTGTTAGTCATCTCTCCACCTCACCATCTGCAGGCCATACCATTCATGGCATCAAATCTCTGCTCACATATTTCAGTTACTCATATCTTCCTTTCAAGGTACGATTTACTTGAATGCTGTGTTGTTTCTTCCTTCTTCCTGCACACTTCTCCTTCTTAAATCCATTCTTCTTAACCTCAGGCTTCAAAGTTACAAGCAAAATGTTTGGTTGGATAGTAAGACAGATGGTCTAGCAACATTGTGTGCAGCAGCTTTAATCCTTCATTTCTGACATCTGGGAGTCCCTGTATGGTGGTGGTTGAGCAGTCCTCCTGTTCATAGAAACATAGAACCATAGTATTCATATCCTGAGTTGTAAGAAACCCGCAAGGATCATCAAAATCCATCTTCTGGCCCTGCACAAGACAACCCCAAGAACCTCACCATGTTCCTGAGAGCATTGTCCAAACAATTCTCCAATTCTGTCAGGCTTGGTGCTGTGACTCCTTCCCTGGAGAGTCCCACCCAGTGCCCAACCACCCTCTGGGTAAGGAACTTTTTATTATATCCAGGCATTCCTCTCACAAGGATGTTGTAACTACCCTGTGGTCTCCCCTCAGTCTCCTCCAGGATGAACAGACCAAGTAGCCTCAGCTGCTCATATGGCTTCACCTCAAGGCCCTTCAACATCCTTGTTGCCCTCTTTGCATGCTCTTTAACATTTTAATGTCTTTTTTACATTGTGACACCCCAAACTGCCCCAGCACTCCAGGTGAGGCCGCCCCAGTGCAGAGCAGAGCAGGACAGTGCCCTCCCTTACCTGGCTGTGATGCTGTGCCTGGTGCCCCCCAGGACACAGGTGGTCCTCCTGGCTGTCAGGGCACTGCTGGCTCATGTTCAGCTTGTCACAGAGCAGGACCACTTGGTCCTTTTCCATGGCACTGCTCTCCAGCAGCTTTTGAAAAAATAGCCTTTGAAATTTAATAATTGCTGGATTTTATTCATTTACAAGCTAATGACTGTTTCAGGGCCTTATCTCAGTGACACAGATCACAGAATGACAGACTCATAGAATCATATGGGTTGGAAAAGAACTGTAAGATTTTTGCATACAACCATTAACATCCTGCTGACAAATATTCCACTAAACCATGTTCCTGGGTGCCACATCTACACATTTTAAAGTCCCTTTGAGGATAGTGACTCAATACTTCCCTGGATAGCTTTTTCCAAAGCCTTTTGACAAACTTGTGGTGAAGAAATTTTTTCTTAATATGTTTGCAGTGAACTGACAGATTCAACAGTTTCTGGATCTTGAGATTTTTAGTCATGTTGGACATTTGTTGGGAGATGCAGTATTGGCTACAAGTGCTAATGGGATGGAAACTGATCACCTGTAGCATTTCAGGGATAGGCATGACAGAAACAGGATAAAAGGAAAGCATGACTGTGACCTCCTGAAAACTGGAGCAGGCAAATAGTCCAGTGGGCTGTAGATTTTTGATTACTGGGAAGACTGTACCACTATACTGAGTGGAGAGTGAGGTGGATTAAGAATTGGCTGAATGGCAGATCCAGAGGTACCTCATCAATGGGACAGGGTCAAGCTGGAAGCCTGTCACTGGTGGGGTGTCACAAGATTCAATACTGGGCCCAATATTATTTAACTTATTCACCAATGATTTGGATGAATGGGCAGATGTCTTCTCATGAAGTTTACTGATGACACAAAGCTGGGAGCTGTGACTGATGCTCCAGAGGGATGTGCAGTCTTTCAGAAGGCCCTTCCTTGACAGGATGGAGAGATGGGAAGAGAAGAAACTGAAATTCAACAGAGGCCAGTGCAAGGTCCCGCACCTGCATAGGAACAACCCCAGGCACCAGCACAGGCTGGGGGATGAGCTGCTGAAAATCAGTTCTGCAGAAAAGGACCTTGGGGTCCTGGTGGACAACAAGGTGTCCATGAACCAGCAGTGTGTCCTGGGGGCCAAGAAGGCCAGTGGGATCCTGGGATGCATTAGGAAGAGCATTGCCAGCAGGTCAAGGGAGGTGATCCTGTCCCTCTACTCAGCCCTGATGAAGCACATCTGGAGTGCTGTGTTCAGTTCTGGGCTCCTCAGGACAAGAGAGTCAAGGAACTACAGGAGAGGGTCCAACACAGAGCTAGGAAGATTATGAGAGGACTGGAGGACCTCTTATGAAGAAAATCTGAGAGAGCTGGGCTGGTTCAGCCTGGAGGAGAGACAACTGAGAGGACACCTTATTAATGTCCCTGAGGGTAATGTCCCTATATATGCAAGTATCTGAAAGGAGGGTGTCAAGAGAAGGGGCCCAAGCTGTCTCCAGTGGTGTCCAGCAACAGGACAAGGAGCAATTGGCACAAGCAAAAGACAGAAAATTCCTTGAATATGAGGAATTAATTCTTTATTTTGGAGGTGAGAGAGCACTATGAAACAGGCTGCTTGGAGAGATTTTAGAGTCTTCTTCTCCAGATGTATTCAAAGCCCATCTTGATGCAATCCTGTGCAATATTATGCTATAGGATGGCTCTGCTTGAGCAGGGGGGCTGGACTACATGACTCTACTGGTGGTCCTTTTGAACCCTACATATGCTGTGATTTTGTGGTTCTGTTTTAAAAAGCAAAGGGGGCAGCAGATACAACAATTCATGTGATGCAGTGGGAAGAGTCCCAGCAAGTGGCATGCACAGATGCATGCCTGTGAGATTAGTCAGACAGGTATAGGTGCAGGCTATACCTGTCTGACTAATAGGAGGGTCAGTTGGACAAATACTTAACCTCCATTTAATCACTCCACCAACAGTGAGAGAGAGGTACCAATGGATTTTGTCTATTTTATGTGGTAAGTATGATCAGTTTTTGCTGGAAAGCAAAAGAAGGCCAAACAATCTCTTCTGTCTCAGTCTCTGATTCTGTTTGACAGCCTGATCTGAGCCATGTGTCCCATTCATGCATGGATGTCTTCCCTGACTTGCTGGAATCCAAGTCATGCAGAAGCATTCCAGGCAGGGCTGCTGGCAAGCAACACATTTTACCTGAATGCTGGCTGCTTCCAGGGACGTTGTTCATATTCATGAAAGGTTGAGACCCTGAGGATCAGAAATGAGAGTAATTTAGCAGTATGAGAGTTTGGGAAGGACACGTGGAGATCCTTCTCTTCTGCTGTCTGTGGGAGGGAGGGTGAGCAAAAGAGAGCTTATTTTAAACACGAACTAAGTGATTTTTAGTTACTTCTTTGAAGAAAGAAAAGACACATTTTTTAGTCTTCCTGAGTAATTTAAAGTGACAGAATCTGGTGAGAGACACAAATGTTTTATTAGGCATAAAATCCTGAAAAACATCTCAAAGTTGTAACCCTGAGAGAGAAGCAGAGGTGCAAAAATTTTGTAATGTTTTGAGTGGCTTGGTAATATCAGCATATTCAATCCTCTCTTTTCAAAAATATGTCAGCCCTCAGTGAAAATAGCGTGGAGAGTGAGAAGACTGGTTTGATCAGGGATGGATAAGCTTTTTCTCAAGTTTCTTTTAGGGCAAAATCCCCTTTACATCTCAATCTGGAAGAAGATAGAGAGGGAAGGGAGATATTTTGGCCATTCCTGCTGTTGTACACCCAAATCAGAAGTAATTTTTCAAACAATTTATGTATTTACTAAAAACAGTACCTGAATCTGATGTAAATCATGATGTAAAATATGATGTTTTACAACAGGGGACAATGAAACACAGGGCCTTACCATCTTAGAAGCACTTCAACACGGTAAAGGAAAAGAATACCAGGAAATAAGTAATGATAGGGATTTCAAAGAGGAAAGAATAAGATAATTTTCAACATGGCGAGGTTTTAGAAAGATTGAGTCCAAACCACGTGCAAACCGGCTGTATCTACCATAGCACAAGAAATGCTGAAAGGCAATTCTATTGCTGCTTCCTACAAGGGCAACAACTTTTCCAGCATGATGCAGGGAAAGAAGTAGCTAGGTCAGCGTTTTGCTGTTACCTTTCAGGGTGGAGATTAAAGTGCCTTGCAGCTGTGTCTCTGGTTGGTAAATAGCAGCAACACAGCCAGACAGAGTGTCATGAAGGAACTCTGAGCTGCTGTTCGTGGTAATGGTGCCAGCTGCTCTGTGCATACATGTAGTTTGTCAAGAATATGAATCAGGATCTCAGAGGCAGTAGCTTGCAGCTGGAACCATGAGGACCTTAAAGTGAGTTAAAATGAGCTTGTCATGTAAGATACCACTATCCAGCCTCTCCTCCACCCGTGGGTACAGAATTCAGCCTCTCTGCTCATGGGTCCCTGCTGAGTTTGACTCCCATGGTGTTTCTAAGGTATGGGAAGCATGTTCCTTATAGTAGAGGTACACCTGAGCGAGATATTTTTCTGCACAAAAAGCACAAATTTTGTGTAGCCAGACCAAGAGCTTCCATAAATACACGTCTGCAGTCCATTTATGTTGGAAGTTGCATGTTTTACGTAGTCTGTACAGGAAAGTAGTGATTACATTAGAAATACTTGGTGTCAGCTGCAAAATGATCACAATTACATCTGCATGCCTTCCATCTCTCTTTTATCTCCTTCATCCTACTTTTGTTCACCAGACCAGTGCCCTTTTAAGATGCCCGGGTCTCTTAATGGAAAATTTGAAGCATTTTGGAGTTTGCCTACCCCATGCAATGATGAGGCATTGATGTTATCTCAGGTCCAGAAATGTTATGCAGGTGTGTTAAATACAGCCTCTATTTTCAAGATGACTAGACTGAACAAAAAGTAAACTTGATTAACCAATGTGAAGCAGGAAACTAAAGTGTCCTCTGTACTTCTGTTGTCTCAGGTCTTCATAAGCTGCTGCATCATGCTGCACAAGCTCACCCTTACCTAAGTTTGATGGGAACTGGGTCAGTACTGCCAGCCTGAATAATTTTATAGCGAACTGTGAAGTCTGGAGGTGTTTTCAAAGTTTCCTCAGGAAGAATTGGATGAAAAAGTGCCCACAAATCTGCCCTTATTTAAAATCGGTCACCCTCTGTAGCTGACTGTAAGACAGAGCCAAGTCAAATAATTGCTCTTCTCCACTTACATCCTGAAGTGTTTCAGGCATGAAACACTTGGCATCCATTTTCAGCTGTGTTGAAAGGACACCCAAAGGCAAAAAGACAGCTGCTCCAAGCTCGGGGAGGGTGAGGGGCTGTGGGGAGCCTAGCATGAAAAAGTGAAAGGGTGCAAGTAGTATTGGAGGGGAGAGACAAGACAGAAAGAGAAGAGTTGATCTTGGAAGAAGGGCTAAGTGTAGCATGGCAGGTTATTGGGTCCCTGCCCAGAAAAGAAGGACAGAAATGTGGCATTACCACCCTTATTAAGTGGGGGGGAAGCAGGCATGGCAGGAAGTCTCAAGGACATAGGAGGAATACTGGTTCTTACAGTGGTGGGAGGAGAAAGGTAAAGAAGAACAAAATGTCTTTCATTCTGTTTGGGAAATCATAATTAAACGATTTGAAGCAATCAGGTTCAGATAAATAGAAATTATGTGCTTTGAAAGTATAGGAATAGAAGATTAAAATTACCCACAGACTGTAATTATAACTCCTGCCCTCTGATCAGATTAAAGTGTTTCCAACAGGTATAAATGTGGCAGCTATTGTAAAAATATTGTTTCAGTCTTACATGTAAAGAGCTGTGCAGTTCACACAAGACTTAACAGAAAAAATTACTTGGTAACTGGATACATGAGGACAAATACTTCTTATGGTATCTATGGCCATTCATTTTCACTCTGGTTTTTTTTTTGTGCTGCAGGGAAATTTGAAACTGGGGTGAAATTGCAGAGGAAGTAGGTAACTGTAAAAAAGAAAGGGTGCTTGTTCCAGTAGCTTGGGAGGGTACGTGGAAGGGAAGAAAACTCCATGATCAAGCATCCAGACTGAGTCATGTCTACTTGCATCTCACTTATGTCTGACTTTGGAATTGAATGCATTACACATGCTTTGGCAGAGGCATAAAGAGGTGAAGCCATTTTAGAGGCTAGGCTGAGGACTGTGATTTTGTGGCTTCTCTTCTCTCACGTTCAATCCCACAGTGATCATAAGGGTTTCATGGACATATTTTCTCATGGCATAGAGGAATCTACATAGTTGGTAGTATGGAGGATGCCAAAAGATGACCTTGCTGAAGGCAGTGTTTCTAGAGTCTTGCAGAGGTCAAACATGGATCCCCTGCTTGACAGTGTCTGACTCTCAGGTTCCTTGAGAGTCAGACATCACCCTGTGCCTGGGCTACAATACTTTCCATGCTCCTGCCTGGATTTCCCCTGCATTCTGGAGAGGATTGGCAATCCTCCACCTGGGCAGTACACAGCTGCCAAAAGAAGCAGACATGCTGATTTCTACTGTGTGGATCTTAGTAAAATAATCCTGCAGGCTACATGAAAATCAAATGAGGTAGCATTTGTTGAGGTACTTGTGCAGTCCAGACTTCTCACCGCATCCCAGCTCTTCTCTGATTGACAGCTACATTAGAAAAATGAGATTTGAGCAGGCAGTGCAGAACATGGGTCATGTGAATTTTCCACCTGAGTGTCTTCCATTATATGTGTTCAGTCAGGGTAAAAGAGAAAGCAAAACTCTGACATTGCCAGTGTTATGCAGATCATGTTTTCATAGATTTTACTTTTGAGAGTGGAGTGACTTGCCAAACCTCTGATGTGACATGTGATTTGGAGATAAATTTCCATATGCTGTTTAAACCTTGTCACTATCACAGTTCACTTGTCATTTATAAAAAGAGTACTCATACCTTATGTGGAAATATCAACATGTAGAGTTACTAACTTGTACATACTGTCATCCTACAGATCTTTTGTCTCAATCCACTTCAAGTTTGTTGCAGTGTTAGATGTAATGCCAGGATGTAAGAGCTAACCTGAAGTCTGTGAATAGGGATTTATGAAGTTCTTTGTATTTCTGATATTTTACTTTTATGCAATAGAAGAAAGCAGCTTTAGCTAGGTAATTAATTGCTCAGTATCTCTGTGTCTCTGCAGCCAGATACTAATTCTTTGTAACATTCTCATTTCACCTTTCCCATCTGTTCTGTAAATATTTATTACACCTTCACCTACTTGATCTTTGTTTTGCATCAACATTGATTTGGATATTACAGGGTGTCTGTCTCTGAATCTGGTTTTCATAGAACATTTTAAACCTTTTCTTGAATGAGCTTCTTTGTAACTCTGGATGTGTCCCAGAGCAGGGACAGTCGCTCTATCTTAAGTGGAAGAGACAGTCACATAAAGACTGACAGGAACAACCTGAAAGTCTTGTGAAGTGTTTGTTAGGTCCTTGTTTTTGTGACTGTGGAGGGAGCCTTGGGAGGCTGTGGAGCCTGACTGTGAGGAAGACACTCTCCCCTGGATAGAAAGCAGCCCCTAGGCTTCCGAGTTGTGGTACACCCACCTAGGGAAGAAACCTTAGGAGATTGCTCTCTACTATAGTGATAAGGTGTGTTTCCCTGCCAGGCCCGCCCCTCCCCAAATAAAGCTTATCAGTGTCATGTTAATTGGTTGTACCTCGTTGATTCTTTCCCTCCCTCCTCCTTATCACCCCAATTAATTGGTCCATGTTGGATCCTTGCCCTGGTTGGTACATTTTTCAATCGCTAACCCGATTGGCCAAGTTGTGTAACCCTGCCCCCTGCCTCCCCTGTGTAAAAGTCCCTGCTTTGCCCGGTGCTTCTGTTTTTGGTTCCCGGATGCCCTGGGGGCACAAAGGTCCTGGAGAACTCCACCAGAAGGCTCTGTCGTTCCATGTTGCCTGAATCGAGCTGCTTTCACAAAAGAGCTAAATCACTCCAGCGGTTTGCATGTGCCTGTGCCCCCTAGGACATCCTTTTCAGGACACTTCCAAGGAAGATCGTGGCACTCCTAACCACCCGCAAACAGCTGTGACATTTGACCTCAATGCTGTTAACATTCCCAGAATTTGTACCCATCCAGATATTGAACTTTGAATTTTCTGTTTTACTTTTGTGACAGCTGATGTGAGACAAGTATGCCTTCTGGTCTATTAAAAGGAATGAAGAAAAATCAATATTTCAGCATTTAATTGTAACTGAATACTTAAAACTGCTTTTGTTATTTTTCTTTGGCTTTCCAATCTGGATGCACAGAAAATATTTTTATTGAAAGGATAAAATACAGCTATGCCCTGAAAGACCATATTCTGACATGCAATTTTATTGTTCCTCTTGCTTTCGTTTCCCCTTATTTCGTTTCCCCTTATTTCGTTAGCAAATTTTTTGCACCAGTATTGTCTTGTTTCTGCCTCATAACTGCTGATCAGAATGAGAACTCTCTAGGGAAAAGAGCACTATGCTGGGATGGGAGGCAAACAGGATTAAGAATACGTGTCATTATTTATCTTTTCAGTCCTGGGCATTACTGTAATACAAAAAAATTTGCAATCTATCATAGCCTAGTGGGAACACTAGATATCTTCCTGCCCTAAGTCCCTAAATCCCATTGAAAATGGGCTAGATCTGATTTTCTGGCAGTTATGGAACAATTAAGAAGAAGAATGAATGTTAGGCCCTTTCATTTTGCTAGTCTAAGGTGCCAAAGACAATTTAAGCTCCTCATGGAAATGGGTCAATTATTTCCTGCCATGTATTTATAGTCAGGTAATTATTAGCAGTGAGTTTTATTTATTTAGATTGCCTGAGCAGAAAGAAGATTTGTTCGCAGGATTGTTGTGGGGGTGTGAAACAGCTGCCTGAATACCCTCAGTTAATTCTGCTTGAACACAAGAAGTTTTTGCCCCAGACGAGGCAAGCTTGTGGAAAAGTCTGCCCCTGAAGAGGCAAGTGTGTGCACCATTCAGGAGAGAATGTCTCACCACATACCTGTGTGGCAGAAATAGGCAGTGGAGAGCTTAGTGGGATTGCTGCTCTTAGATATCTACCAGAAGAATGAGCAGTCACGCTACCACACCATAGCTATGCATAATCCATTGTCCTGAAGACAAAGGAACAAATGGGGAAAATGGGGCAAGGGGTATTCCTGGAAGGATGCTTGCTGGGATTGACCTTTACAGGCCAGGGTGAAATAAGGGTTTAGGACATGAGTCATGGATTCACCTTTCCAATGTTTAACCAGACTCCACATACTATGCCTGCGTGGGTACAGGATTCCATCTCCATTGGGCTACAGACCCCTCACTATACTGCCAGTCTTCCCATATTGCAATGCCAGTTGCATTTCATCTTGTCCTGACTGTCAGTTCCCTTTTATGGACATCGACACCATTTCCAATCTTTTTGCCCAAGGATATGCTGGCTAAAACTTGCTGCCATGGTACCCACAAAGAAAGGAACTGGATAGGTTTGACATCCTGAGGACATGGTGGCATGTCTTTGTGTGTTCGGTGAGTCACAGGAAGAGCCATGTCAGTGTGGTGCAGGCTTTGTGTGGCACAGTGCATCGCTGCTTGGTGGGATATCTCTGTCTGTGTTACCAGAAGGAAATGGGAGATGAAAATGGCTGTAGAAGGCAAAATGAGGTGAAACAATAATCAACAATCCTGCTTGCAGACTGAAATAAAAGGTGCTCATGTGGGTTTTTGTTGTGAAAATATATGTGGGCCAAAGATGCTAGTGACCCTAGGGATGAAAGAAAACAGAGTGAGCAAAAGCAATTGCTGAAGGTCACTGTGAAGGTCCTCAGAAGAAAAGGGAGAAATGTATGAAAACTTTGGGTAACATGTAGGCTGTGTGAAAATACTCAGCTGATTTTAACAGGGTAGATCTTTTTCATGTTTCCAGGATGGTATTTCTTTGGAGGTCATGTCACAGAAAATGAGGCAGTTGTGTGGGAGTCATGTTGTGAGACTCATCAACCTCTGTAAGAGACAAAAAGCAAAGGAAGGGCAAAATAACTGGTTTTCTCTGTGAAAAAAGCTTAGGAAGCCGAAGGGATTGGGAAAGTCAGTGTCTCGGCATCACCACTTGGATGTGTCCTCCCTCTGCCAAGACCTTTAGCACCACAGGGCTGACTCATCAGCATGCAAGAGTGATGGTCAGTCTCTTGAGGTGCGTTGCCTTCATTAGTTCTGGTAGCCTGGGAGTCTGGGATGGGCTATGTTGGGGGATAGTGAGCATATCTGTGCAAGCTTGGTGCGTTTGCCTCCCACCTTTCTCTCTCTGTAGAATGCAAGCCCACCACTTGCACACTAGATGTTTCTCAGGGGTCTGGTGCTGGGCTGCGTGAGCTTTTGGGAGCTTCATCCCATGTTTTCTGACTCTGACGTCCATCATATCATGAATTTGAGACATTTTCATATATGCCCTCTTTATTTTATGACAATAAGGATGACAAAAGAAAAATTAAGGCAGAGAAAAGCTTCCAGTAAGTCATTAGTTTGCAATCATTAGGTTTTTTATTCCCATGCAATGATTGTTTCCATGGAGACTGGAGCAAACCAGTGGCTACCGGTGTGCATTCTGCTGGTCCCTGTTGCCACAGAAACATGTACACTGGGTTGCCAGAAATTAAGTTACTCTTGTCCAGACAAACAAAGTGGCAGGATTCAGGAGTAACAAGTTTCCTTCCAATTTTGTGCTCAGATGGTCAGTCCCAGAAGAGTCTGGGTGTGGCAAAGCCTCTCTCAGCAATCCTTTTAACAGGTGCAGTGTGCTGATCCTGAAGAGTTTTGCTGGCTATGTGGCAGGATTATCAAATCAAAGACACCATAGAACCTAGAAAAAAGCAGGGATGTAGTATGGTCAGTAATTGTTGCTGATTGCTCTGCCAGTAGAGACTGCCCTGTCACTGCATTTGGGTGCCACCCTTGGTAGGCTGTAGGAGCAGGAAGAGTTGCCTTGTATGCACTCTTTTGAAGGGCATCCAGCATAGCCACAGTATAAAGATTTCCCAGAAACAAATGCTTGTTCCCTTCAGAATCTGGGGACAACCATTCCATTATTTTCACTGCAGAAGCTCTTGGATGACCAAACAGATTATCTTCGTAGGTGACTTGTGTTTTCTGTTACTAGAAGTTCTCCCTCTGTATTGGTGTAACTGAGGTTGTCTTACTGACTGCTACCAAAACAATATGCATTTAAGAAGCAGACAGTTGACTAATGTGAACTTTAAGTTGGATAGGGATTATACTATTGTGTACGACATTGTCAAAAACTGAGTTTATCTGGATGCCAGGTTTGACTTAATTTCTTATCAACCCTTATATAAACTGCTTTACATGCAACAGATAGTTAGTAGACAAGCTGACCCCTTGTGTGGCTATAAATGTACAACATTTTCTATTCTTTTGTTTGTAGGATTTCTGTCACTGAAAATTGTTGATTCTGTCTAGAATATACACTTTTTTTTATTGCAGTTTTTCCACTCTTCAGAAAAACTCTTAAGAATAACGTTCCTGGCACAGCAGGCCACTAGAGAAGGGCTTAGAAAATGACACCCACTCTAGCTAACAGTGGCTTCAGTTGGGGCATTGCATCAATTTCTTGTTGCTCCAATCAAATTTCTTTAGGAATAAAAAAGGAAATTATTTTGAGATTGGAGATATAGTTTTAATATGCTGGATTTTCATTAATAGCCAGACTAAGGGCCATTGTGAGACTAAAAATTATCTCACAAATCTGACCCTTACCTTCGAAAGGGTATTTGCAATAATTGTTAGGTCAGGTATTTTTTACTTCATTCCAGAGAAAGACAGATATGAAGGCCAGAAGACACATCCAGTCCAAATTGCTGCAATAGAGATGATATGCTTTCATCTATTACTGCTGTATATAGGACCATAATCTTGTGGAATAAGCTTCTCTGCCAAGAAAATATTCTTTCTGAATTTGAGCAGAAAAAAAGAATCCTCTGCTTTCAGAAATGGCTTGTCCTAATGGTTAATCATCCTTGCTGTAACAAATTGTTCCTTGTTTCTAATTTGTCTGGCATTAACTTCCAGACAGTGAGTTTATGCATGGCTTTTTTATCCATTTTAAAAATCTCTTTAATATTTGTGATTTTCTCTCAGTGAATCTGCCTGTACTCTGTAATCAAGTCACCCCTCTCTCTTCTGATTTTTTTTTTTGTGATAAGATAGCAGCTCAGGCTCCTTGAATCATTTATACAATAAGGCTGTTCTGAAACCACAATTTCTTTTCTCATGAAAGTCTCTTCAAAATTTTTTAAAAGATCTCTTTGCAAGTATAAGGAAATCTATTTTTAACATCCCTTTAAAAGCATAGACAAGTGAACAATTTATGGGATTCTGACATTGAACTCATCAGTTCTGTTTAGAAAGCTGGAAAGACCTCAGTGCTAAATCCTTTTCCCTCATTCATACGCATGGAAACCCATTTACTTGTTAAATATCATGTTGCACTAGGAGCTTATGTGTAATCTTGTCTGGTTTTAGTCCTGAATCTTTTTTTGCCTCTTTTCAGCATACAGTTTGCTGATATGGCTTAGATCTTAAAGCTGGCTGGTAGTACCTGTTTAAATCAGACAATAACTTACATCTCTTAACTTGAAGATCTAATTTTTGTCACCCAAGCCTCACTCATTTGTCCAGTTCTATGAGGAATTATGGGTGTCTAGACATGGGACTTTCTCAAAGAGCTGCTGTTGAGGACTCAGTGTGATACTGGGTCTGAGTGACTGGGTGCTGCTTGTCATAATCTGGCTTCAAAGATTCAGTCTTCCTAGAGGTCTGGCAAAGAAATTAAAATGTGCATAATACATGCGCTCTGTACTAAGGAGTTGTACAGCTGCAGTGCAGGGAACTGGAAATGCTCTTCACATTGGAGTGGTTATCTTCCCTGGAACCATTACTCATTTATTTGCCTTCCCATGCGTTACGCTGTGCAGCCTTTCATCTTCTCCAAAGAACATTCATTTCTTTAAAAGATATTCATTTTAAGTGGGTGTATTCTATTTTTGACACATTCATTTCATATCATTAGAATATTGTGGTGCTGGGGTGTATTTATTTATTTATTTTTAATTTTCGATTTCTCTCATATCTGCAACTGGCTGTCACTGTGGCATCTTTCCTCCATGTGAGTCAGGAAGGGAGCTGATTTGTCAAGTCATCTGCATCTTCCGTGTGTCAGCTGTCAGCTGTACACTAACAAGGGTGGAACAAAGCAATCACCTACAAATTGCTTTGGGGCTCCACTGATGGGAGAGGCATGGGCTTCTCCCACACCCCCAGGATGCTGGGAATCTGAGTAGGAGAGCTAAATGTCCCGCTAAACCCACTGATCTCAAGCTGCTGCAACCCTGCCCACAGCCATAGCCGAGGCCTAGAACTGAATTTTGCTGCCTCATGCTAGGCTTTGCTTAACCACCTGATGGTCAGGAGATGAATGAGGGCGCCCAGCAGGGCATGCAACCTCTACCATTGATGCACAGAGAAATGGAACAGAGCACACAGCTTTCCACAGCAGAAAGTGGGCTGCTCAGGGCTACCTCTGTATCTTAGGGGTCTTTACAAACCTAAATTTTTCTACAACTCCCACATCACTCTGTGTCTGCTTTGCTCTAGCAGTTGCAAGGGCAAGTATGGGGGAGCCATTTTCCAGTAAACTTCTTCATAAGGAAAATAACCCTTTCCTTCCTGGATCTCTGGAGTGAACTGAAAAATACCTGACCTGATGGTTACTGCAGATAGAAGTTTGAGGGCAAGGACCAAACTTGGTGAGATTAATAATTTTGTTATTGCCTTTCCAGGGTGGGCTTTTGTTTTTGTGCCTGAACAAGATTCTGGACTAATCAGTGTTGGCTCCTCTTGCTGGCAACAGTTCTGTTCATAGAAATACTGATCGTATGATGACCAGAAAAGAAATTAGAGTCAAAAAAGGGGAAGTGATGGGTATTCTTTGGACGAGAATTTAGAATCTGAATGGGAGAATAGCTGGAGACATTTGTTTATTTTTGTGATGTAAAGCATTTGAAATATTTACACAGTAAAAACATAGCAAGAAACCAAATGACTCCTTCAGCTCCAACAGTTGGATGAGTAATTGAAAAAAAACACAAAAAAAAAGTTAAATAACTTATTATAAATCCATGACCACTTTTTTCTGAACGAGTTACTAAGTTCACTCTGGGGCTTTTCTTTCCCTGTCAGGTTGCTTTATGGTAGCAGGGTGATACAAGCAGCAGGCTGTTTGCAGCCAGCTTGGCCTCCACGGGGGCAGGACTGAGGGATTCCCAGACAGGAGAGGGCAGTCCCTCTGTTAAAGCTCAACCAACCTCTGCTTGATAAATCTATGCTAATTTCGAAGGACCCTATCTGGAACGGGCAAACTGAAGCTGCAGATGAACAGCAGTGCAAACAGCCTTTAATTTAATTCCTGTTTATAGAATGGCTGATTTGTTTCATAGTGGGAGAGAAACAAAACACAGTGAAGCTGACCAGAGTGAGTTTGTCCCCCAGGGCCTTCACTCCAGCTTGTTCCAGATTATGCCTCCTTTTAAGGCTGTCCTTTTGAGTGCAGAACTGACTTCAGGGCTACACAACTAAGAGGGCATACAGCTTTCTGATGCTGCCAGGAGGGCAAGAAAAATGCTTGCTCCTGAGTGTAGAATCCTAGAAGACAAAGGGGCTCATGTGCGTGCCTCAAACACTGATACCCAGATAGTTGTGGAGCCAACCATAGATTGTTGGTGATAACAGCCAAGAATTGTTGGCAATAACAAACTGGGAAAGAACAGGATGTGTCTGGAGCAGAGGTCATAAGGAGGTAGGGCAGCACATTTCTGGGACAAATGTCCTTGTTCTGGCTCCTAGAGATGAGCACAACACAGCATATCACAAATGCAAGGATGAGGCTGAGAAGTGGGCATGGACCACCCAAGACCCCTGAAGCCCTTCAACCCTTTTCCAGTAAAGTCTAGAAGAATGGACTCTGCATGATAACAAATTTGAATAGAAAGTAAAAAGGATGGGAAAATAATATGTACTCCCATCAAGCCCAGGTGTATAGGCACCTCTAGGACACTCCAGCTGGTTTGCCACTGAAGCCAGGACTGGTGATCTCTGTTTCTCTTTACCTTTCATTCTCTTTCCTCTTTAATTCATGTGTCTTTCTCTCTTTCCTTTCACTATACTCCTTTATCCAAAATCCACTGCCACATGTTCATAGATTATGTCAGGGACTAATTTATACAAATTTCCATGGCAAGAGTGTAATTTACTAACAGAATTCTGGAACTAATAGAATTCTAAAAGCTTTTGTGGATCCCCTGACTTTTGCCATTACGTTTGACCATGAGCATTTATGAATCTTGTGTGTTCCCTTCCGTTCCCTTCCCTTCCCTTCCCATGTCACAATGAGATAAACATCAAGCACCCATGAAACTGAGCGTAAATGCCGGTACAAGTTCCAACTTCTCTGTATCATCTGCGATACAGCCCCAATCCAACAAGTTTTGTTGCGTCATGGCATGGTACATATTTCACACTCTATGTCTGCTCATGGGCTGAGAATTATGATGATACAGCAAACCTGTATTCAGATCTCACTGCTCTGAGAGCTGTTGGCTGTCAATCATTACTGCCTTTCTCACTCCAGTGCAGGATGGTATTTTTTTAGCACAGTCTACCCTCAAGGGCACTTTAATATGCAGAACAGCAAAATGGGTCTGAGACATGAGTCCTGCCATCCTCTGCCAACAGCATGGCTGCTTACGGTGGGCAGCAGTGGTGGGAATGTGAGCCCAGTACATCCAGAGTCACAGCTCTCCCTGTCAAACAGTTCTTTGTGGGGGTGCCTGTTTGCAGATGACACTCATGCATGCTTTTCCAGTGATATCTGATACATGTCACATACAGTACTGAGCACCCTGACACTGAGCAGGTGTTACTAAGGAAGCCATGTCCCTTTTTGCTCTTGGCCCAAAAGGAAAGTAGTAAGACGGGATATGTGAATGTGTGCTGCAGTATGTAGAGAATAGAGTGGTGCCATAGAGTATGGAAGAGGCTATTCTGCATGAACTGGGGTTCTCTTTAACTGCAGGGAAGGAGAAAGAAAGTCAGGAAGAAACCTGGTGCAAGCCTGGTCCTTGGCTCTTATGTGTTTATATGAGGCATGTTCTAGATACATTGCCAAGGATTACAATATCTCTGGAGTTTGCAGTAAATTCAGCAGTCAGACCATTAGGTTTACAGAAGAGGATTTACAGTTATTGTGAAACTTCCCAGGAGATGCTGTTATGTATAACTTAAGTTCGTCTTAGTGTGGAAGCAGGGTACAGCCCTCGAAGGAACACTTTTATTCTTGCATTTTTGATGTAGAAACTTCTCTGGAGTATATCTGTAGCTTTCCAGGCTTTAAGTTTCTCTGTGCTTTTTTTCTTTGTTTAGCATCAGTTCAGGGAAACCAGGCATAATAGTTTTGAGTTGTGATTTGTGAGTAGTGTTGTTACTGTGTGAGAAATATACTAGTATCCTGACAGAAATAAAACTGGTTATATGGTATTATGCAAACTTCATATCTTTGACTTCTTTTTCTTTACAAATTCATCCTATAAAACTCTGACACGTGCTGCCTCCCAGTAGAGAAGCTTCTCTAAAAATTACTAAGTGCTATATAATTTTAATCACTTCACTTACTTCATATACTCACCAGTAAGTCAATTGTTTAGTTTCCTTGCAAATACTGCCTCTGCATTATACAAAGTGTCTAGCAAGAGACAAATTCAGACACTAAAAGCTTTTGAGAATGGATTTTTCTCAAGACACCATATATTGATAATTTTTTGCTAGATATGTATCAAGAGATGGTTAAGAACTTATGTTTTCTGTTACAGCAGAGGAAAAGAAATACTTTAGTTTATGGAAAGCCAAGGTCATATTAAAGAGACTAGTACCTTTTACATCTTTGCTGAATAAACCTGTAGAGTAGACATATTTCTGGCACTGATGCAAATGCATTGCGATTACCAGGCTGGGAGGGAACTGTCACATTGGAGAAAGGAAAATAATTCATTTTTTGGCAGTTCAGGTGCCAAGAAAACAGGTGTACAAAAGGTGAAGAACATTTGTCTTATGAGAGGAAGCTGAAGGACTGAGCAGTTGTAGCAACAGAGTTATTTTCACATTTGTGCTGTGTGTTTGCATCAGTATATACAGAGAGAGAGAGAGAAACTGGTGCCTTTATGCTCCTTTTCTGAAGAAGTCTGCATAGCTTTAACGAATCATTTTATGAGAGCATGTCTCAGCCATGTCCAGGTTCACCCAAGAGAACCTGGCCCCTAGAAGTGCTGTAAGTCTGTGTTCAGAGTTGCAGCAAGGGTTGAGCCTTGGCTAGTCCACAAAGCAGAGGCAGCAGACACAGGTGAGTGGCTTGGGATAGTCCTCTCTGCCCCAGGGACATCCAGGTGGTTATGATCAGTCTTATAGAGAGAAGGCTCGTTGCAAGGATGAAGGGTCTGTTGTGCTAGGTAGAGGCAGAAGAGCAAGGTAAAAACCTCATTGAGGCAGCCTGTCCCTGCCTATCTTTCTGCCTGGAGAAGTGGAACAACAGCTCACAGCCACTCTTTGATCCCGTCTAGGTGGTCTGCAGTATCACGTCATACTCATGTGCTTCTCTGAAAGCATCTTACCCAGAATTATGATTTCTTTCTCAGCTGGAGCTTTTAGCTGAAATGGGCAGGTTCCAGAAGAGATGTCGTACCGTATGCTTTTGAAGTGGAGGCACTGGCTAGGAAAGTTGTCCCAGCCTCATGGTGGTGATTAAACTGGATGACTGCTGTCTACCCTACAGGTAGCAAATAATGCCTCATTGCCTACTGCCTGTTTCATTTTGAACAGCTTCTTGGAAAACTCTGTGGTAGCTATACATAATGTGGAGTGCAGAGGTTTGCATTTTAGATTTTATTTTGCTCCTTAATAATAATGTGCAATAGCTTTACCAAACATAGCACTCTCCAGGTTAATTTGTATTTGTTCAGTCTGATGTAGAAAATCTTAAATGCATCTAAATAATAACTATTTGCCATAGTTTAGGCTGTAGCTTTCTGGACCACCTTCATATAGGGCACAGATGCAGCAGATAAATCTAAGAGTTTCTGGAGAGAAGCATCAGTTGTACATTGGGAACAATTAAGAATAAGATTGATAAAATCTTCCTTAAAATAAAGATTTTGTTCACAGATCAAATACATATTAAAGTAAGTATCCACCACTTCCCAGAGGGAGGTCTGGGACTGATTATGTTTTAAGCCTGAGAAAATCCATTCATTGGATATGAGACAGTTTTAAAAATACACTTGATTCTTATGCTCATGCACCAGTCAATTTGCATATACAGGTTTTGAATGCTCCACTGAAAATGGTGTTTTCACAGCCCATCACAATTACAGCCTGTTAATTGTCTGCAGTACCAAGGGATGAGGATTAAGATAGGATTTGAGATGTGGAGAAGCAGTTGCATGAGGGAGGATGACAGGATACGTGGTGGAATTGGAGAAGAAATTTCTATACTCTATCCCTGTCTCTATTATTTGGGTAAATAGACCTAGACTCTAAACAAGATAAGATTCCTGTCAGCCTATTTCAGTGCATTTCTCAGAATTGTAGTTAACCCCAGATGGAAACTAAGTACCATGCAGCCATTTGTTCACTCCTCTTCCCTATGGTGGGATGCAGAGGAGAATCAGGAAATGGTAAACACCATGGGTTGAGAGAAGAGCAGTTTAATAGATAAAATAAGGTAGCTCTATAACAACAACAAAAACAGCAACAATAGTAGAGAAAAGGGATAAACCAAAAAGATAAAGAGGAATAAAACTCAGTTTTAAACAAATGGTACACAATAAAATTGTTCAGAACCCACTTAGGACTGCCCATTCTATCCCTGAGCAGTAATGGATGGATGCCCTCTGGCCAACTTCCCTCAATCTATATCGTGAGCATAAAGTTCTGTGATATGGAATACCCTTTGGTCAGTTCAGGTCATCTGACCTGCCCATGCCCACTCTCAGCTTCTTGTGCATCTACTCACTGGCAGAGCACGTGAAACTGGAGAAGTTTTTGATTTAGAGTAAGCACTTCTTAACAACAGCTAAAACATCAGCGTCTTATCAACATTATTCTTACAGTAAACACCACAGCACTGCACCAACTACTAGAAAAAAAGAATAACTATCTCACTTGGAATCAAGACATTCAGGAAACAAGAAACATGGCATTCAATGCATCAGACAAGGTTTGGCAGCATCTGTACAGTCAAGGGCCACTGAGTTGGTTTGCATCTGTTGAAGAATTTGATTCATTATGCCTGTGCTGTTCACAGCAGGAACCTCCTCCCTGGGATCTCCTGTCATCGCAGGAGTTTGTAATTAAACTGCCCCTCAGAATTCTGGAACTTTTCAGCAACATTCCAGGCAGTTCACTGGTTACAAAAAACTGCTTATGCAAAAGCTATTGATTTTAACTAGATTATCAAAGCCCTGGCATGTGGCTCAGCCTTCCCAGTCCTCTTTGATGGATGCCTTAGGCCCAGTTCCACCAGTCTTTTCCGGGCTGTGCACCAGTTCTGCCAGTTCACCTGACCTTGGAGCCTTAAATGGGCTGGTCCCTGATGCAGCACTGCCTGGCTCAGAAATATCTAATGCCTTTTTGCTATAGTATATGTATGTATATATTTGTATATATACATTTTTAATATTTTAATATTTTTATATTTTTATGATTTTACAAATATATATGAGTGGCTAGGAGAAGGAAAACAAAAGTAGCAGAGTAAAGAGGCAGCAAGTCCATGCTGAACTGAGCTACAAGTTTGTCAACCTCTTGTCCAGGTCACTGCCCTTAGGACTTGCCAGCACCACTCATCCTATGCTTTTCTACTGGGCCAAAGGGGCCTATATGTAGTCGTAGGTTATTCCTAGGATTTGATTCCTCCTCAAGTTGGTTTTCATTCTCTCCTTCTGCCTTGCCTCATGCAGAATGGCAGACCTTGGCCTATTCATGTGCCTGAACAATTCCACAACAGCTGGCATTGCATTGCACTCAAGGGAGGTTTTGTGCTGTCAGCCATCACTCTGGCTAGCTTCCAGTGGGGCCAACTCCATGCACATGAGAGCAGCCAGCATCAGAAAAGCCGGTAGGAGTCGTTGTCAAAGAAAGGAGAAAGAAAGAAAAAAAGCGCCTTGCTTGGGATCCTGCATCATAACGACCGGTTGTCCTCTGTCTCCACTCTCCCAGCTTCTGGATGAGTTACATATGGATCTTTGAGCAAAGCACAGGGATCATAAAACAGTAATGTCCTTCATGAATATTTCAGTAATTTCATCAGATTACAGATACAATGTTTTTTGTTCCCTGTATTCTCATCATTATACCTTTTTCTGTGATCGTAGATAGTTATGTACTGTGGCTCGGTTTTCCTTCATGACTCTGGGAAATAGCTTCCTACAACAATTAGTGATATGGATGTCTCTATTTCCTAATTTCTGGATGAAATAGGATCTTACTTTAATTGTTCATTTCCTAGACTTTTTTAAACAAAATCAGATATTATTATCAATTCCAGCATTTCCAGGTTTTTTGGGGGGAAGAATGCTCTGGTCTTAGCATGTCCTGTGCTGTCCATGCAGAATAATTTTCAGTAGCAGGGAGGCTAGTGCCGACTCTGTCTTTATTACTGATTTTCATGTCTTGTTCATGGCTGAGCTCTATGTCTGCTGCTTTTCATGCTGCTTCCATTGACAGTATTATTATACAGACTTTTCAATACTTTGCCCAGATGTTACCGCTTCTAGCAGTGCATGGCTTCCAAGACTTGGCAGACATCTATTGCCTGTTTGCAAGCACAAATCCATTTCCCCCAATAACCTCTCTCCCAGCCTCTTGTCAGTCACATGGAAAACAATTTTGTCTCTAAGCATATAATTTTTGGTAATCTCAGACTGTTGCTGCTGCCTATTCTGTCTCATTTTGGCTGTATATGTATCAATTTCATTTGTTACAGCATGATGAAGCAAAAATTGGTGCTGCTCAAATACCATGTTCAATTTAGGGTTACAGTTTCCTAAATATTCTTAAAATGTCTAGCCAAATAAATTTGTCTTCTAGTTGCAGTGCTGATATTATGTGTTGATAGAGTTCAAAAACTTCCTCACCCACTGTGTGGAGAGAAACCCTTGCACCATATTGCTTGAAAATCTTCTCCTATTTCACTCAACTTTTAGGCTTTAATTACCTAGGTAAAAGCACTGACGCCCTCTCTCTAGTTCTCTCCTGTAACCCAGGAAATGTAGTGGCTGCCTGAATAAGTCTGGGATGCACTGCTTTGACTTTGAGCTACACAACTACTCTCACACTTTTTTCACCCTCTGTTCCCTTTTTAAACCAAATGTTGGAATCCCATGGTACATAATGTGAATATTGTCACTATGATCATAATCCACTAGATAAATTAGGGTCTATAATGGTGCTAAGTTTTTATTAGTATTTCATAAGTTTGTGAGTGAAATGTAATATCCCTGTTTGGGGTCTGGTCATAATTTCCTTCTCTTCAAGCACCCTATAGCTTGTAGCAAGCAGGATGGGAACATACCAGGGTGCAGATAGGGAGTGGATCAGTCTCAGGCCTACTTGAGGGCAACATGTCATCCCCCCTGCACCAGACTGCAGAGTGACACTGACCATTCTCTTTGCAGGACACAGGGTGGAAAGCAGAGTCATCATGACCTCACCAGATTCCTGGTTATGGTGGAAATTAATGACAGCAGGAGACCCCTGCACCTTCATTGGTCCTTGGGGCAATCCTGCCAGTGTGGACTAATAGGTGGGAACACCAAATCTGTATTTTCTGCTCAGGGTAAATACAAAAGCTGAGGTAGCAGTTGCAAATTAAAGATATGCAAGTGCCTTTGGGCAGGCAGAAAAGGAAGGCAAATAATCTACTTTAGCAAGTGAAAGGAATGCCACTTTACAGCTTTGCCCACACTCTTGCTAATAGCAAACCACAGATCCTGTCCTGACTGTCTCTGTATTATCAGTGGCTTCAGCTGAGGACACAAGAAAAATAGACAAGGACTTTCAACTGCAATAGAGTCATTGTTCCATACCAGATTTGACTATGTGAAATTTAAAGAAATTTAAACTTAAAGAAATTTATGTGAGCAATGACATTTGTGGGAAGCAAAGGTGCATGTGGTCTTTTTGGGAAAAATTCTTGTGTAAGGACTGGTCCTGCTTTCCCTGTGGGTTTGCCTTCATGCCCAGACATTTGTGAGAGCTCCAGCTGAGGCCAGAAATGGTGAGAACAGCATGGTGCAATTCTCTCTGGGTGACTCGGCTGGCACCTGGCACCATAGAGGCTGGTGATGCTCCTCTGCATTCATGGCCTTCTTCCTTTGCAGTCTCACTGCATGTGACTGCCTGCAGCCAGCATGACAGCCACAGCCTGAAACTTCAGCAGCAGTGTCCCTGTTCACCCACCAGTGCATCTCATCTCTTCCTGGGACAATGTCCATGTGATGGGCAGGACCAGTTCCAGCAGCCATATCCTTCTTATAACCAGATCTTTTGTAAGGATGCGTCCAGCACAACACAGGTAGAAGCATCAGCCACGCATGAGTGAAAAAGATGAAGAGGATTGTCTTTTAAGCCTCATAAGAAGGGCTAAGTGAGGTCAAGGTTTATAAAAGATGTCAGACTGCTGCTCAGTTCCTGCCAGTTGTTGGCCTTACGTGGGTGGAGTCTCAGATGTCAGGTATTTCTGTTAGGTGTATAGAGACAGACTCACCACAGCCTATGACCGGGTGCTGTGGCAAAACTAATAAACCTGGAGGATGAGCTATTCTAAGGGATAATGTTAGTATAGCACCCAGGCCCTGGCTCTTTTTGAATTTTGTGTGAGCTCTGAATTTGTGTTAAATGTGTTCATGGTCCTCTACCTTTTTTTTTTTCTTTTTTAATCTCTCTGTGTCTTCCTCTAGGATATACCATTGCATACAGGTAAGCTATTATACTCATGTTATATAGCTTATCTATAAGAAAGGTGAAGAAGAAATGAAAGTGGTTTTATGCAGCATAGGGGAGATGGCAGAAAGATACTTTCCACGTGGTTTAAATGTCAAAGAAAGGCTTATGAATCCATTTTCCAATAATGACAAATAATTTAGTAGTGACCTTAGTGACAATGGAAATGAAAACTAGTATGAAGCTTAATGGCTTATAGGTAACAAATCTGCTCTTTATTTTTTTCTCTCTTTATTCTATAACTCAGATTCTGTTTCCTAGTTTCTTTACTATTCTGTACGTATTTTCTTTCAATTTTGTATTGATCTTAAACTTTGTAAAGTCTTTGCCTTCTTTCCGAACTTGTGGAGGAAAAAATATAGAGGGAGTAAACAACTTAACTAGGGCTATACATAAACAGGTGCATTTAAACAAGCACCTAGGGTAAAATAATTCCTGTAACAGGATATGACAGGGCCATGAGATTACTTGGAACTGTCTATGCAAGGACCAGATGATAGCTTTCTCTGTCTGAGTTCAGACCTCTTGGGAAGGCCCAGGGAAGGTAGCCTAGATTTGTGGTGGTGCTGATATAGTATAAACACTTTGGCCTCAGAGGTGTCTTTTAACCAGACACCTCAGACATCAGTTCTCTCTGTCAAGTACCTTTGTAGGTACCATCATTTCTAGTTTTCTCTCTGCATGATAGATATCCCATTCCCTTATTCCAAACCTGGGGTGGCTGAGATCTCAGACTAACTATGGAATTGCCTTCGAATTGCCTCTGCTGCCCTATTCCTCTCCACACACACACTTTCCCTCCTGTTGAAAGTACATGGTGGGGGAGGGTAGTGTGAGGACATATTGCGTAATTTTGTTCTGCTTTTGTGTTGCTAGTGGTTACCTTCTGAATTCTGGTATTACCTTACCCATTTCAAGTCCCCTGACACCTGTACGGTTAAAGTGGAATGAGGCATTATAGTATTATCACATTAGTCACGGAGTGCATTTGTAATGCACATAGATTAGTAATTAAAAAGGTAGCTTTAGCTGTCTGGACGGGTCAGGAGACCCTGATTTTCCAGGGTCCTCCCTGTAGTAAGAATGCCAGCTGAAGCCTTTAAGGCACAACTAGAATTATACAACGAGTGTCTTCTGTGTCAAGGTGCTTTTTCCTGAAAGAACTAGCAAACACCAACATTTTTCTCAGATGGGGTGAGTCAAATTCAGATTAGCTCTGGCATCTCTCTAAGCGCTCCTTCAGAAGTGACTGGTGAGGATGGAGTAATGCACTTCACTCATAAGAGAGAAACAACAATATACTTCACTGATATAAAGTAGTAAGCTAACAAAGTTTAATGGTGAAGTGGCAGTTGTTTAACAAGTTTTGGTAGCATTGTACAGTTTCATAGGGACAGGCCAGACAAAGCATTCAGAGAGGCCCTGCCATTGAGTCATAAGGTTCAGAAAGAACCCCATTGCTTTCTAAACTTCCCAGAAATGAGTTTAGGTGCACCTGGGTTCAATTCTAGACTGAGACTGGGTCAACAGTTTATGTCTAAAGGATTGTATGAACACAATCATCACTTTATATCACTTAGCTAAAATTCCCAAGTCTAGCATGCTGTTAATCACTCACCAAGAATGTGCCAAGGAATCTCTCATCCTCAAAGAATAACCTGAAGAGGTGTCTCTGCACAAGAGGACATCCTGTTGTGCAGCCTGCTGCCATGCAAGAGACTTGGTGAGCTCTGGGTTGTCCACTATTTAGAGAGTAACTTGAGTATGGAGACAGAAACACCTTGGCAGGAACAGTTTCAGCTGGTAGAAACTGTTCTACTGGAATGCTTCACTTAATTTCCCTTGACTATACCTTTCCAATAAACATGTCCTCTGTTCTTTGCAGTATTGAAGTTCAGGGAAGATTCAATGTAGAGACCATGCAGAGATCCAAGCCATAAGTCATCTTTTGAAGGCCAGTCACTGTTCTGACTGCCTGAAGTTGAATTCCTCCCTGAGTCCTGCCAGTGGACCACCTTACTGGCTTCATTTGGTTGGCACAGCACGTGGTCAATACATGATGCAGCTGAGTTCAGCAAAAGTATCCGTAGCACCTTGTTCTGTCAGCAGGTTTCTTGCTGTGATGTTCAGCAGGAAGCCATGTATCAGTGATCTGCCTCTTTCATTGTTTTACGGTGCTATGGGTGGAATTATCTGCTAGTCACTAATGGTGTAGGACGAGTTCAAATTGTTTGAACTGCTCTGGCTTCTGTTCAACTCCCGTCTTTTAGGTAAGTCTGCCACTTGGAAACAAGATATTTTCTTTTTATGTTGTGAATCACAAATTCTGTGCTCCTTCATCAACTTTACTCTTGTGTTGCTTCTGATCCTATTCTCATAAAAAGTGACTAAATTACTTCTTTTCCCTGGGACTTCATTTACTCTGGACCTATATAGGAAACTGTTGGTTTCTAGGTGGCAGAACATTCTGCGTGAAAGAGATCTGATTCCTCACATCTGGGTTTTTCAGGTTCTGCATGACTCCTGCAGGAGTTTTCAGAAGACTATAAGCATCACCGAAGGCTTTAAGCTTTTTCTGTAGGTATACTCACTAGTCAGTGATTCTCGGAAACCTTTTGTGTATGGGACACATCCCATGACTCTGTATCCTTTGCACAATGTCCCTGTTCATGTGTAATGGAAGCAAAGCTGAGGAAGACCTTTGAAGTCCAGTTAATTTCCAATTTGCTGTAGTTAGCTGCAAGACCAAGAAAATTGCTGGATGATCTTTCAGTGCTGTTCCCAGAGGACTTAGGAGGTGACTATCATGGCTGCTATCCAAGGTATACTTACTGAAGTTGCACTCAGTCTGCTACTTACAGTGAAATTTCAGGGTCTCTGAGCTGGGTGAAACTCTAACTGGAGCTGAGCAGATTTCACTCCCACTGAAGCTGAAGATTTCAATGGATTCAGACTGTTAAACTACATTTAAACAGTGTAATTTGCACAAATTTTCCACCAAATAATTTCATCCAAATTGCCCACTAACTTGCCAAATTATCCTGCAATTTATTGCACTAATTTGTGACATTTAGATGGTCCAAAGGAACTGAGAATAAAAATTTACTCTAAGTCTAGAAAAATCTTATAGTCTAGTCAAATAATGATTATTAGTCTGTTAAATGATGCTAACACTTATATTTCAAATTATATACAGTTAGGTTTTCCAGTCCATATCTGATGTCACCATTTATGGTGACTTCTTTTTGTTGAATATCTCTTACTTGCTGTCTTTGCTCTATCTGAAGCTGACATTACTCAGATGGTAAGGTTGCATTCATTTGCTGACCAGTAGCTGACCTCAGTGAGTATTAGTAACCCTGTTATAGATCTGGTTATAATCCTATAGTTGTATTTTCAAGTCCTCTGGTCTCTTCCCATGCCTGTGCTCCTCTATACCACATTTTTATTCTAGGTTGATAAGTAGTTAGCCAGAATGCCTCCTTGTTATTGTTACCTGTTTTTCAAAAGCAGAAATAAAGTTTAGGGTCCTGTCTCCATGAAGGCTGTATAGTTTGGGCACCCAACTGCCATTAGTGTTCAACAATTTTATCATTCATCAATATACTTCCAGAAGAAATCAATAATAAAAAAAACCCCCAGGTATTCTTTTCATGACAGAAATGCTTTTCCTTTATTTGCTCATAGCAAAGCAGCGTGAAGCATCCTGAAAACCTGTAGTTCTGGAGCCCTTTAAAATTACTTTTGATGGTATTTTAAACCAATTCAATTCTTTTTTATGCATTGAAACATTAGGTTTTTTAAAAATTAATAGTTATCTTCTAGTTAGAGAAAAAAATGCCGAGTATCTATCTGAGTCACTTTATTTTAAGTAGGTGAACTGTTCTCATTAGTTTCACCTCTTTTTTCTTTCTTTTTCCAATACCATTCCTGAAACAGGCTTCTTTTTTCCTCTTGAAAGTAACTGAACTAATAGATTACAAAGGCTCACACATAGCACACCATACTTACTAGTGGTCCACATTTGCAAAAAGTGTGTTATTTTGTCCTTTTCATTTAACAATGCTACTTTTGAGCTTTTTTTTTCTTGGAACCTTGCAGGTTTTATTTGACTTGAAATGTTTATTCTGCTTCTTAATTCAATTGTGTTCAGCTGAATAAGAAAAAGTCAAAAACATTGCAAGATTATTTTCTTGAAGATGGAGGTGAAAAGGAACAGTAGATTTGAACAGACTGAGAGAAGAGCTTGACTTAGGACAAAAGAGACATCTTCTGGGAAAGAAAACAGTGCAGGAACTGCACAGAAAATGAAAGACTACTAGTTGGGTACAGAATATGAATTACTAAATGTCTGCACATCTAGGCAAACCCATGTTCTTGTTCAGAGCTGCCGCAGCAATAAACAGCTGCAGCTTTGTTCAGGACTATTTTGGGATCTTGCTTCCTCAGACAGAGATGGCTGTTTGCCAAAGCATCTCAATCTAAGATTCTTCCTAAGACATTTGTGTGAATAGTTGGGAAACACAGTTTTCCAGAAAATAGGTTTTAACATATTTTGTGTAAAAAGTGCTACCCTCTGATCAGCTTCTTTATGTTATAGAACCTTTGGTGAAAGATTGTGAGGTATTTTCCCAGCCTGGACAGTCCCTTGGGGAAAATGGGTCATCTTCTCATACAATGTCTTTTCTTTCATGGTAGCTATGGTAACAGTGGCACCTGAGCTCAGATTGACCAGAGGAACTGCTTGGTAGGTTATGTTGCCCAAATATNTCTCCCACGATTTTTGTAGGGTGATAGGGTGAATGGAAATCTATTTCTGCTGTCATTAGTTGAAAAAGAAGCTAGCAATAGCCAGTGATTCTGTTTGAGGTCTGCATGCACATTAACATTGCAGTAAATTGGTATGCACCTAAGAAAAAGAATTGGCAATTTTTTAAAAAAGACAAACTGTTCAAACAAATAAAGGCTGGATACTCCCCTCAGTGGCACTTCATAAATAGTTTATTACTTTTGAAGTTTAAAAATATGGTATCTGGAGCTGTTAAATGTCCTTGATTTTTCTGCTTTTAAGTAAAAGTGCATATGATTGCACATCAGCCATCCACTAAGCTCTGATTAATGTGATATCTAAGACAGTAAGCATCAAAGGGAAGTACTGTGTTTTAAATCACTCTTTTTTCCAACAGCAGAGTTCACCAGTGCCTTGAAGGCTCTGCTATCCCTCTGGAAAACAAGAATTTCTCTTCTTTCACTTCTCAATGATTCAGAAATATTGGTTGTTCATACAATATGCTACAATGTGAAATGTAGCAAATGAAAATTCAGAAGAGGTTGCTCAAGTCCTGGTTAGGACTCCAGTGAGAGTTGGTCAGTATACAGGTGGCTTTGGAAGCTCAGGTGTCCTGGCTGCTCTGGGTGGGTTCTCCACTAGACAATTCTGTTCACTCTGAAGCAGAGAGCTGCCTTGCCACAAATGGAGTGGGATCTGCATCAGGGCTGGCTGCATGCTCCAGGAGTGCTAGTAGGATGGCTTAGTGTCTCAGAGACTGTCAACTGCAGCTTTGCCACAGAACTGGAAGCACATCTCTGGAAAAGTTTAGAATAGGTGATGGAAACTTTATAGTTTAGTTATGACAAGGTTTCCTCTTAGAAGGAACCCTGTCTTCAGTTTGACTGTCATCTCAGACATGGAGGAAAGAGAATAGATTTGCATTTGAACATTCTCATGATTGTTATTTGTGCTTATTGACAGTGCCAGCTGGCTTACGAAAGGGAAGTGGCCACAGTGCCAGAGTAGCCTGTATAACCCCCTTGAATATCCATGAGCCCATGCCCTGTCTGCCCACAGGGAAAGGGGTATGCTGCCTTCTCTTGCACTGCCTGCTTGTGATCCTCTGGTGGACCTCCTCCAGCACCCAGGAGAGGGCTGGCAGAAAAGAGATGTGCAACATGCATAGAGCAGCCCAGCAGGAGGGAGGCAACTTTTAGAACCAGCAAACCACTAAAAAGATAGTGAAAGAAGAATTTGCAACTTCATCTTAAACTTTGTAAAACAGGATTCTTCTGGGGAGATCCTGTTTATTCCTTTTCATGCTGGGGTGGGCCCTCTGTTCTGAGAAAGATGGAGGAAGGCACTTAGGCCACATTATGGAGTTACACCTTGGCAGGACAGCCTTTCATACTTTTACCACTCACTCACAACAGAGCTGCACGAAGAAGATGAAGCAGGGCCTAGAAACTTGCCTGACCCTTGCTTTTTTTAGGAGTAATCTTTGCACAAACTCTTTGTTTGTATCTTGATGAAACTTATTAGTAAGGCTGAGAAACTGTTGTACTATCCAATAACTCAGTAATATTTGCATTTTCTGTAAAGCAAATTCATTCTCTGTAAAACCATTTCAAGGTTGACAGAAGGACTGATTGCTGCTAAAAATTGGATAATTTATTATTCTAACCTGTAATAAAGTATTAAGCAGGTGTATTTGCTGTTACCTTAACTCTCTCCCCAATGCATATGGATTATGATTTAGTATATAATAATGCTATCAGTATTATTCAAATAATGCATTATGCTGCCATATATTTTGCAAATGTATTCCAGCAATTTGGTGTAGTTATCTCTTGCTTTAGCTTTCTTCCATCCCCCAGCTATCTTTTGTCTATACCCTGCTTACCATAATTATTTGTTCCTAAACTATGTCTTCTGAGAGGTGGCCCTGCATCCGAAAAAGGGCGTAGAGGAGTGCTTGTTGATATTTTAGTCTTTTCTAAGGCTGAGAGTGTGAGTGTGCTGTTGGAGGTGTGGGGATGGAGTTCACAGTTGTGAAGTTTAGGTGCTGATTATTAGCACTGGCTGGACTGTGTGTGCAGAGTAAATGTTCTGCCCTGAATGAAGAAGTAACAGTGATGGGGCAAAGGCTGCATATTTCTTTTCCTATGCTGTCAACTGACTGGCTATCTCTCTCCCTCTCTTTGATCCAGAGGGCAGGGCTATTAGCATCTTCTTTCCTAAGCCCATCACAGCAGTGATACCCAAAAGCCCTCCCACTGTTTGGGGGTTTTTTTACCCATACTATTCCTTTTTCTCTTCCCTCTGGATGATCTCCTATACAGGGAAGGCACACAGGCTGCCAGGTAATGAAGAAAGTTCATTCCAGTTCCTGCCTGGTTAGTAATAGGAGATTGGGTGTGGGTGGCCTTCACAAGCAAACTCTGTAAGTCAGTAGTCCAAAGGAACTAATCATGTTCTGGAAGAATGAGTGTGAGGATCTTTACGAACACCAAACCACACAAGTTTGTTACAGAATCCAACAGGGTCTCAACTTTAGAGCTTTAGGGAAGAGTGTGCAGGCTTAATAGGCTTATGAGTAGTCACTTTTCTGCCAGGGTGGGCTTTAAGCTAATTTTAATGATCATATGATGTATGATATGGGGGGTATGTGTTAAAGGGGGTACGTGTTAAAGTCTGGGTACCTCAGCCAATTGAGAAAGGAAGAGGGCAACATATGATTGGGAATTTAGGATGAAAAGGAGGCTGCATGCTCCAAAAATCTCGAGAGAATCCACAGGGGTATGTCCCATTGGACTCTTTTTATTCAAATAAAGTTGATTCTTACAGGACTTTTCTGTCTGCTTTTGTGGACACTGGCCTTTGGCAGTGTGATTTTCCACACATTAGCATGGGTTGGTCATGAATAGGGAAAAGAAGTTCACTTCTTGAACTCCATCAGGCTTGGTGCTGTGACCACATCTCTGGGGAGCCTGTTCCAGTGCCCAACCACCCTCTAGATGAAGAACCTTTTTCTAATTGCCATCCTAAACCTGGCAGAGTTCATATCATTCCCTTGGGTTCTATAACTGGTGACCACAGAGAAGAGATCAGTGCTTGCCCCTCCTCTTCTCCTCACATGGAAGCTGAAGACTGTCACGAGGTCTCTCCTCAGTCTCCTCTTTTCCACCCTGAACAAAGTGACCTCAGCTCCCTGTATATCTTCCCCTTAAGGCCCTCCACCATCTTCACTGCTCTGCTTTGGTCTCTCTCTAAAAGCTTTTTGTCCTTCTTATGTTGTGGCACCCAGAACTGCCCCCAGCACTCGCAGTGAGGCTGCACCAGTGCAGAGCAGAGCAGGACAATCCCCGCTCCTGAATGGCTGTGCCCGATGCACCCCAGGACATGGCTGACTCACACTAATACTAGTGAATGGTTAGCTACACGGGGTCATGAGCAGATGCCCACACCTGGAGACACATTGTGGACTTGCATGTGCCCCACATGTGCTGTGGGGTAACTGATTATGGCCAAAATGAGCTCTTTTTCTCTGGCAGTTTTCTCATAGCAGTCTCATTTGGGACAAAGTCTTCATGTTGTAGTTAGAGGTTGGCAAATAACCATGATTTGTTGTTACTAGACTCATTCTTGCTTGTGCTGGCCAAAGGGTTATGATGAGAATATTAGGAGGTACGTGCACTCCATTTTGTTTATTCAGCTGACATCTCTGAGTAGGATCATTATCAGCCTGAGCACCCAGACCAAGAGCTGCATTATCCATCACAATCTTCAAATATATCAAAAGAGATTTGGAGAGAGATATTTTTAATTAGAAAAGCTGGAAACATACGACAGCTACAAATTAAAACTACTATGCACAATTCTATTACAAATTTTCCTCCTGTCCAAACACTCTGAATGGTACTGTGAGCCCGTGGCAGTGGGGGTGTTGCTTAGAATTAGGCTTGACTTTTTGGCAGATGATTGTCTCCTTCCCTCATGGGATTGTTGTGTGTCAGTGGAGTGCCCTCATTCTCTTTCTGTGCAGGGGGAGGCTGATGGAAGGATCCCTATCAAAACTGTGCTCCTCTGACATCTTTGCTGCACGTGCTCTGCACGTTGCACTGTCTTGCAATGCCTTCAGACACCTTCTGTGAAAGGAATATAAGCACCTATATGCCTGAGAGCTGCTGTATTTTTCTAAGACTTAATTTATTTTAAAAAATTACATGACCATAATTATAATTTTCAGGAGCAGTTCAGAGCTGAGATGCTTTGCTGCCCTTTCTGCTCCCTTCCATTGTCTCTGCAGAATTCAAAAAACCTTATTTTATTGTACTGAGCAACATAGGTTATGTCTGACTAAGCCATGTCAGCACCGTGCTGTTCTCCATTCTCTCCTGGCATCTCTGGGGAAAATGGTTTATGTAGCACAGTACTCCCAACAACCTACTCTGTTTCACTTCTTTCACAGGGGTATGTGATTCTGTGTTTCCTGATGTGACTTCAGGCTGAGGAGGCTTAGGGATACTGATTATTCCCATTATTAGATTTTAGAGGATCTCACCCACTGATTTGGGGCCAGAATAATGTCCATCCATGCTTATTTGGAGCAGGATGGACATGGAGGATAGCATGATCTCTGGCAGCAGGTGATGCTCTAACCTATACAAATACGTTCAGTTTGGAAAAGTCTTATCAGTATGCATACCTTTGCTCTGGCTTTCCAAGCATTTTTGCTTTTGAGAGAGGAATCAACAACTGGTAATGCAGGTGTGCTTGACTGTTGTAATTGGGTGGATAAGCTCATTGAAAAACAAGTTGCACCACTAATTGTTTTGTCAACATAAGGGATGTAATAGTCATTGTGCATTCTTTAGGGCTTTGCAGAAGCTGGAAATTCCTCTGTACAGGTGTGAAAGCTATTCCAGAAAGTGCATACTCTGTGAAGGTTGTAACTTTTCCTTGCACATGATTCTGGCCAGGCAGATATTTCCAGTGGTCATTACATTGCTCTATGATAACTCTGCATTCTGTTTAGAACCCCATTAAAAATATTTGACTGTATTAAATTTTAATTCTGATTGAAATAGAACAGATTTAGCTCCCAAGATTTACCTGTATTAAAAACATCCCCATGCTAAAGCAAACCAATGAAAGATGCTTAGCAATACCTTGGAGAAAATGGGTTAGTACATGTTGGCTATTTGACTGTTAATAACTGATTTCTCATGATCCTGAGCTTTGGATTGTCCTTTGCATGAGCTATCACCTCTTTTCAATACCTCACAATGTGCAAACCAGAGGAAAGCTGAGACCAAGAAAGCAGTAGGTATGTGCTGCCATGCACAGAAAGGTTTAGGGAGGCATTTTACTACAAGGACATCCTTTCTGTAGTCATTATCTGTGTGGGCTGCATTTCATTGCTTACCATTATGGGCTTGTGTTTTCTTTAGCAAAAGCAGCAGTGGTTATTAGAATGACTTGTTTCCTTACTTTGGCTTTACTTCTCTCTTTACACTCACCCAAGGTTTTTGTTAATGCAAAAACAAGAACTCAGGCTCTGAAATAATCTATAAGCTTGCAGGTGATGTCTTATAACCAGCATTTTCTTGCTGCCAGCTAGGAGAGGCTGAGAACCGATACATCAAGCTGTGATTTTTAATATGCTAATATAGCCCTCAAATGGAACATCCTATTGGTTAAAAGAAAGTGATTGTTAAAATTATGATGATAATTATGTTCTGCTTACAAAGTATAGGGAGGAGATCTCATGTCAGATAACATCTACCTCTCATATTCTCAATGTTTTTCAAAGAGCTAAAACTTTTTGATTAATATTACAATCCACACAAGAGTTTAATAACATCGTCTCATCGCAGTGCAACGTGTGCCTGTTAGCCCTGCATACTCCTTGATCTGTCTGTAGTGGTTGTTTATCAGTTAAGTGGAGGAGTGTCTGTGTAAAACACAAAGAATCTTAATGTAAGTTATCTCAGTCTTATTAAAAGTCAAAGTTGAGATTTTTGCAAATTTAGATTCTGGAAGCAGAATTATGGCTTAAGTCAACATTTATACTTACTAACTGTAACTCTGAATGTCTTTCGCTCTCCTGATGCATCTTTATCAGAATCATAATATTTATTTATATTTCAGCTAAACTTAAGTCATTATAGCCCAACAAAGACATATGGTGCTACTGATATCCAGAATATTATTGTAAATTAGAAATATCCAGGCACTCTACTGTAAGCAAATGTAATGATATCAGTTGCACTTGGTGACACATAGAGCCCCTCAGTCAGTCCTCAGTCCTGTCTTACACAGAGCACATAACTAGTGCCTAGAAAAGTTAACCACAACCTATGTGTGGGGTAATGGTACTTTCTTGGCACAAGTTCTAAGCTTCCAGTGATTTACAAATCAGGGACTTTTGAATGAAGGATCCATTCATTACATGTCTGACCCTCTAGATCTCTAGGAAAGATATGCTAGAGAAGGGTCAGGATGTGCACTGGAAATACTAAAACTACAGTAGAGGTGTAGCAGTATCTAGCCCTTAATCCTGGGACTGTGGTGAAAACTGAAGGGGAAATGCTCTCTTTTACCATTATCTCTATCTCATTCTGGCTGAATCTTAAAACTGTACTTGGAGTGTTTCCCAAAAGCAAGTTCTCATTTTTTCACCAACTCTGAACATGCTCCTGGGTCATGATGGGAGGACAGGCAAGGGTCACATGGTCTTAACAGGCTCATCTTGGAATAATATATAAAGAAATGCCTTTAAGATTTTGAGAAGAGAGTGAAGACATGGAGCACTATGTAACACACACTGGATTGCTTTTCTTGCTGAAAAACTGTTTTTCCCCAAGTTCAGAACTTGAAAATCTTTCAGAGATATTGAAAAAATCACCTAGCATTAGGATAGGGCTCCAGATGACAAGAAGAGTGATACTGGCTCTGAATGTGTCTATTCTAATGCCAGTGATGCAGAAGTGAGATCATTAGTGGTATTAATTTTTATTCCAGTCATATAGTTCTCCTTGCCTGTAGAGTGAATATGGTGTCCAAGACTGTTGTTCTGAGACTCTGGAAAAACAATGGTGTTTTCTGAACTGAAGTGTAAAAAAGGATCTACTGCCTTAAGTAAGAAGGGGTAGTGATTCTCCCCTTTTTTCTCAATCATCTTCCTCTTTTTTTTTTTTCTTTTTTTTTTTTTTCTGTTTCTTTTTTAAAAATCTTTGTGTCCCCTGAAGGACAGCACAGAGGCTGCCTGCTGGTCCACAGTATGTGATTTGTGATCAGACAAAACAGACATAAGTCAAAAGGGGAAAAGAATAGACAGCTGTAATGTAATCTTGGGTATGACTAAACCCCTTGGCTCTGTTTCTTCACATGACGAGCACACTTATCTGGAAAGACCTGGCCTTGAAAGAACCACCAACAGTGGAGGAAAGAGATCTGTTTCTCCATCTTCTCCATACCCACCCACTAGGTTCAGCAGCTCCTGTTGTCACATGTAGGTGGCACCAGTGGTAGCTCAACCGGTGTATGTTTTGCTGTGTGCCAGTGGGTGCCTTGCATGGTAGCTCCCAAAAGTTTTTTTAGTCTCCTGGCTTCTCCAGGATTTTGCCACTCTTCCCTTTACAGCCATGTGGGAGGCTGGAATGAACAAAAATGGAGGAACAGGACCCCTGAATATGCTCATCAACTGTGCCCAGTACCTTTGACAGCCTATCCCCACAATCTTGTCTTGTTCTCCAATGGAAAAGGAGTTTGTTTAAAGTGGAAGCTGTGCTTTTGTCCCCAGACTTGTTTGCAGATGGCCATGGGATTCTGGAAGATAGAACTTTATTCTTCTATTTTCTCTCTGCTGAAAGCTTCTGTATTCATCTGCTCAGAAGACGTAATTGATGCTCTATGGGTGAAATTTCCTCTCTAGGCGGGTGAAGGGTAGGGTCACAGTAGTTACATGTGCCATTACAGAGGAGCAGTGTACAGCATGAGATTTGTCAGGAGTAAAACATTGTAACCTGTCAGACTCCAGGGCATCCCTCTGGGTGCCCTGGAAGGTCACAGACCTTGGTAGAGAGGCCTGAGACCTGAGAAGGAGGGTCTGGGGTCTGTGCAGAAGACACAGGCTTTGATTTCAGTCCATGTGAAAAACTTCCAACACAGAGAGGAATTACAAGTTACAAATATGTAACAGACAGTAGTGTAGCTATCACCAGGTGGGAAGATTTTGTAGTTTGGGGTGTTTAGAATGTAGGTGCACGGGGACAAGATGGAGGAATTAGGGTGTTGCCCTAAGTTCTTTTCCTTCTCCCTTGGCATCCATCTTCTGTAGTGACATGGGCACAAGATAGTTTGAGTGGATTGGGTCAAAGCAGAAATGACCCTTCTAGTATAATTACTAGGCATTGGTATGACACGGTAAATAGTAAGTACGTAGTTACCTGAATAAAGGCAGAGTGACCTCCCATCACAGGGGGGAGCCACATTGTGTCCGAGCTGCTGTGAACACCTTGGCTGGGCACAAAGAACTTGTAAGATAAGAATTTATAAACAACGAGAGAAACCAAGAAAACCAAGACCTTGAGACTCCACTTCATTCTCGCATCTGATTCAAAGCCTCCAGAAGTCAGAGAGGGAAAAACACTCCCTCTAACCACCACCAGAACCACCAGCCTGGAATCTTGCGGGGGAGAAACCTAAACCTGAGAGTAACCCATTTCTTCTGCACTCTCCTTTTCCCCAGTGTCCCTCAAAGGTTTCCTTGACCTGGGGGAGTAAAATATCCCCCTGCAGTCTCCTGGGGCTCTTTGGCTAGTTTAGTTGCTTGAGAGGCTTTGGAGGAATATCTCAGGGACAAGACAAAAGATCCCAAAAGAGGCTCTTTCCCTGGATTAGTCCAAGGCATTTATTCTAGAAGGTTTCCAGGGAGGAAAGAGAACAAACGAGGAAGAACAAGGCCTTATCTAGTCTCCTGCTCAGGAAAACATAGCTGGACCTCAGCCAATAAGGTCAAGAAAGGAAGGAAGGGTCAAACTACATGGATACAGGCTTCAGGGGTTCGGGGGAAAAACCATTCCCCAGAGAAATACAACAGGGGAGGTTCTTCATTGCACTATTAGCTCATTCAGGTTTCTTGTGAGTGTATCCTTCACTCCACGGGCACTTTGACTTCCACAGTCTTGTTATTAGTGGTACTTTAGGATTACCATTTTTCTAATAGTTTGGCTCTCTCCATTGCTCTCCCTTTCTGGTGGCCATTCTGGTCTTCCCTTCACTGTGCTCTATTCTCCTTCTCACAGAAGAAGGCAGCATCCAAAAGATCTTCCTATGACACTCTTTTATTGTTAGAGACTTTTGGGGAGGAAGTGAAAGGAAAGAAGGCAACTGAGACAAGGAGAAGAAAATATTACCTGCAAGCAGAATGTGAGAATGCTGAAAGCCTTGATGGATTTTAGCCTCATTGAGAGACACTGTTGCTGCTGGATGACAAATGAGAATCTCTCTAAGGGTAGGAATTCTCCTTAGGAGAGCAATGCTTTGTGAGACTTCCCTTCAGGTATGTTATAAGTCTCTTGGTACCTCCATCTTCATCTTTCCTTGCTGTCTTCTGAACAGTGCAAGAAAGTAAAGGCTTTGTTTCTGACCAGGCTAGAGATCCTCCTAAAACTGGGTGAGGCATACTTTTGGAGATTTTTCTGGGCATTTAACAACCTCCCATTTTACCTGGGAAGGAGGGAAGAAATTAGGAGACACTCTCATTGTGTAGACATTGGTGTAGACATTATTTCTGCTGACTCAGCACTGTTAGTTCTCCTCTTCCCCCTGCTCCAAGATATTTTCATGGATAATGAGTGGGCTCCAACAGTTCTAAAAACACAACTATGACTGCAGCAGAGGAGTATGTTTTCTGGGTACATTGCCACCCACAGGAAACAACAAGAGGTTTTTGTTGCTGGCTTGGGGTTTTTTTGTAATTTGATTAGAATCATGGTATACCTCTGAATCAAGTAGACTGAAACAAGTCCCATGTTTATGTTTGTTGTGTGACTTGTGGTGGCATACAATGCACCTAAATCTCCAGACATGTGACTGTGGCTCAGCTTTCTCTGTAAACTCCTGTCCTCTTTTGAGCAGTTTTACAATTGCATTGTTATCTCTCCCTGAAGCCTGGCTCCCAGTTTTTTGTCACCAAGATTCAATCTTAAAAATTACAATCAGAATATTATGATCAGCAGCCACTTTGGAGCTTCAAGGTCTGTGAAGCAAGAAATGTGGTGTTCATTTCACACCAGCCTCGGGAGACCAGAAGAAATTGTGTATTACTGAAGGTCATCAGAGGAAAGGAGTCGCTCAGTTCTGTGTGCATGCAGACCACAGCAGAGACAGGCCACACTGGAGGGCAGAGGGTGATTCTGCTGTGTGGGTGTCTATGATTTATGAACCCATGCCTTCAGATCTCATTGACCTCAGCACCTTGTAGGATCGAGAGAACTCAAGCTTTGGTTCTAGCTCAGATACCAAGGGGTTGGTTCATGCTCAGACACCAAGGGGCTGGTTCTGGACAGTAGTGTGCATACCAGTGGCAACCAAGCCTAGATGTGAGTATAGATTTGCCCTGAATCCTCTTCCTCTTCCATTCTTGCTCCTGAGTAGAGAAAACTCCTACTTGTTCCTCTGATGGAGCAAAGACCTTCAGGCTTTGCACAGTGATCATTCAATTCCTGACCATATCTTTCTCTGATGCTAGGACACCATGGCTTCACTGTGACTTTTTAACATAGCAGTCATCTTCCAGGAAGAGAAAGCAACTCTGTCTCTGTGGCCTCAACATCTTTGGCACCTGCATCTAAAGAAGCATCAAAGCAAGAGCTCAATCTAGGGAACAAAATATTTCTCTCATGTCTATATGGGAGGAGGAGAGTGTCTATTTCTGTTAATCGTGGTCGAACCGGAAGCAAAAACTGAGGCCTCTTCCTTGGCTGGAGGCTGGGGTTCAGTGTCAGGAGTAAATAGTATCAAAAATAATAATGTATCTTGCCTCTTTCATCACTTCAGTTATCTACAGTCATTCCCTCTTCCCCTGCCATCATGGCTCTTCGTGTTCTCAGAAACCTCTGGGATGTTTTGTGAAGGACCTACAGAAAACAAAGAAAGGAAGTTCCAAAAGAAGATGGAAGCACTTAGAGAGCTCAGAAGAGTATGAAGGCCCACAAGGCAAAATATGCATTTGCTCTTTATTACTCAACTGATGATTTTCCATTCCTTAACTGTTCCCTTTCTACATCTAATGAGAAAGTGAACCACTGGGACTTAACTGATAAGTATTTCAAAGATCATGATTTATGTGCCAAAAATTCAGGAGATTGTTCAAAATAATGGGATTTTTAAAAAATCCACATATTTCATGTCTCCATGATTTTCTTTTTGGTATCTGGTTCTGTAGTTACCTGACATTTTAAAGCTTCTCTCCCTACAACTTCAAAGATATCTTTCTATTAATAAAAACATAGTTTTTCTCCTGAATTCAGTACTTGGGGTACTGAATTTTATATTTAACCCAAGTTAAATATAAAATTGTTTAAAAAACCAACCAAACAAAAAACCCACCCCAAAACAAAAGTAAACAAATGAACAGGCAAACACAAACATTTTTTTAAATTTTAAGTATTCTGATTTGATGACACTGTACTACTGATGATATCAGTGTATAGAATATGTGTATATGTATATATATGTGTATGTATATGCGTATGCATATGCATATATAAATGTATATGTATATGTAAACGTACATATGTAAATGTACTGGTGAGTTCAGAGCAATCAGTCAATCATGATCTCAATCTAAAGCAAACATGAAAGGATCTTTTGTAGCACTAGAATTTGGTGGAACACACAAATACCTAACAAGTTTCAATATGCTTGCAAAATCAAAGAACCCTGGCTCCCTTTTTCTGTAGAACTGCTATAAAATAAAATACAATTTAGCATCAATCTTCATGCATGAAGAATCAGAGTAGAGTCTGGTATGTGTGAGTGATGTAACAGCACATATATTTTTGAGCACTGAATACCAGGATGCTTTTGGGAGCATGAAGAAACCAGTGGGAACACTATGATGGTGGACTACTATGAAAGGAGGTGGATGCAGGGTCTACAGAAGCTGTAAGAAACACTGAAGGTAGAGTCCTCAAAATGCACATGTAACTTCTTGCTCATGCACAAAAATAAATGGCTTGCTAAGCCCATTCTCTGTCCAAGTGGAGCAATGGGAGGTCTTGGATGCATAGTAGTTCTTCAGTTCTTCCCTTTCTTCTGTTGCTACAGTTGCTACAGTAGGATGTAGGGGCAGAAAAAAGGCCAAGGCAGGAGCCATCTCATCCAGCCTCCAGCCACAGATGGAGACAGTACTAGATCTGGGTTTCCTGTGGTGTGGCCAGAACATCATCAGGGCAGTCTTGCCAGGGGTTGTGGTTTCTGCAAACTAGTTACTCATGCTATGGAGAAAGCAGGGAATTTGCTGCTCAGTAGGGCAGATGCACCCCTGACCTGCCTGTGGGAGCACCTGCTGGCTCAGCACAGGTTGTCCCTATTCACAGAAAGAGAAGCAATATACTTTCTTCTTTTCCAGTCTCCTTCCTTGGGGCAAAATGAAAGCTCTGCCTGTTATGTACACAAAGATGAGGGATATTTTTGCAATGCTCCTGTCCCACCTGCAGTGACATTTTTTCTGTCTGTTACAACCCCTCTCCAATGTCTATATTTGTACTAGCTGCTTTCACCTAGATTTGCCAGAGGACTAGGGGTTTGGAGAATGGCAAGTAAAAAAAAGAACAACAAAAGGAAATATGGGTATAAGAAGAGGGAGAGAGGATCCCTGTGAGATCAGCCTCTTCTCAATGCTAGTGGATTTCTACTGCTAACAGCACTGGTAGGAGCCAAGCTGCATTCATTCTCCTGTGGGTGGAACCACTTGTATGAAGAAAATAATTGGTATTTTTTAAACAGATTTTTACTGACTTTTCACATATTGATGAGATGTGCAATTTTTGCTGCCAATCACTCATCAGAAAATCAAAAACTGATGCTGAAATTGACTCTTTCCAGGAAGACAAAAATTTGGTTGGACTAGGACCCCATTTATCTCCTTCCCATTGCATGCACTTTGTGTGGTGACAGCACCTTCAAATCAGATGGGTTAACACATCTGGGAGGTTAAGATGGGTAGAATTGACTTTGTAAGGGTGCAGAATGTCAGATTATTGAGTGCTAGGGAATGTTTCGTGAGTATAAAATGCTAGCTGAATAAGTGGCATAAGAGAGTGCATGGGTTTTATGCCTAGCACTTATTTGGCTCTTTCCTGTCTGAGATTTTACTTCTGTAGCTTAGATATTTTAGTACAATAGAGATATCCCATGGAATTGCTTTACTGTGCTATTATGAATTATTTTCATTAGTGCCTAGGAGTGCCTAAGACAATAGCTCTGTTATGCTTGGCACTGCTGACACCTGTTGTAAGAGAAAATCCCTCCTACAGAGGTTTGCAATCCAAATAATCAGTCTTGGATTGAGAGGAAAAGGTAGAGGCAAAACTCCAAAGTGTGATTTTGGAGAAACAGAGGAAAGAAATGGTATTAATTTTAATTTTAAAACATTTGAGATTTTGAGGACCTTGTTTCATTAAAAGAACAAGCCATGTTATTTTCACAATTAGAAATTACTCAGGAAGCATCCATTAAAATTGCTTTTCTCCACCATCTTGGTAAGGGAATTTCTTCATGCAGGAGGGACCACTTCTCTGACAGAAGCCACCTCTTGAAGGAATGCCAGCGAGGTCAAGGGCAGCTGGTGGTTTAGCCCACAGATAAACCCACTACCAGCCCCTAGGTGATGTTGTTCACAATTCTGGTGAACACAGCACATACACAGTCTGTCCCCATGAGTCATATGGTCAAAATGAGCCATCATTTGCTGTTAAATTTCACTTTTCCAATGCTGTACATTTTGAATGGGGGCTTTTCAGAGCTGGTAGCATTCATTTTTTATTGTGGGAAAGTGTATTTTATCCACTTGTCTCGTATGCAAAATATCTGTCCTGCTACAGCTCAAACTTCCATAAAAAATTTACCGTGGAACAGAACTGAGCATAAAAAATGTGAGCCTCCACAAATTCCTGTGACCCCTAGCCAGGTAACTTTCAGAGTGTGGGTTTAAGGTGTTTGTAGACAAGGCTCCCCTCCTCCTCCCCCTTACCTATATGCAAACAATTTAGCAAGACTCAGCCCTTTTGGAGGAGCTGCTCCAGTCATTACGGAAATCAATCCTTTCAGCTGCATTTGCATAATTGAAGAGCTGCATGGACGGGCTGTGTCCCCCTCCCTGACTGTTGGAAAGGGTTGCGTTAGCAGGTTTGCTGAACTGTTTAACAGATAACCGTTTTTCAAAGTGATCCTGTTTGTTCATAAGCCTATTAGACTGTGCTATTTTCAATTATTTAACACAGTGTGTTATATAAAAAAATACAAGAAGCAAATGAAGTTAGTTACCATTGCAAGTAGCCTCTTGGACTGCAATCAGTGAAGCAGATATTAACATGGAGAAAGGCTCATTAACTTTAGCAGAGACCCTTTCCTTGCAGCTAATAATTGAGTCATACAGGTACATATTTTTGCAGAAACTACATCTTTTTCTCATCACAGTCAATCAAACTGCCCATATTTTACAGCCGTCTCTCTGCTTAGTGGTGTGTGTGTGAATTGTGTTAATGTACTTTAACATACCAGCTTCAAAGGCAGAAGTAAGAATAAAGGATTTGTTTACTCATCAATATTTCCATTAAGGCTGGAAAAAATTTTCTAAGTAACACAGCAGTATTGCCAGATATTATGTCATATAAGGAGTTGAATATAGTTTGTATCATATAAACCTAGTACTAGTAACAGAATAACTTTTATCCTGTGATACAGATTTTAATTGTATATCTGAGGCTCTGATCCTTATGATTCATTAACCATTCCCTTATCTAACCCTCCACTCATTAGCTGCTGCCTCACACCTTCGTAGCTGTCCCCAGCTTTGGGAAGGTCCTGTGATATATAAGACTGCCCTGTGGCAAAAGGTAAAATGCTAATGTTTTGTTCTATGCCTCTTTGCATTTGGAGGGAGCTGCACACCCTGACAGACATCTGATAAACTCCTGACCAGCGAAGTTGGTCAGAGTTCTGTGCAAAGCACGTTTCATTCCTTACCTTCCTCTTGGTCAAACATGAAGACTTTTTCTGCTATATCTTCTCTCCTAATACATTTTCTAATCTTCAAAAGTAATAATAACTTTCTGAAGATGTGAGTGATCACCACCATGTATTCCAGCCAGTCTTCAGTGAGAGAGTTAATGAGAATATATAACACAGTAAAACACAACTTTCTGCAAATCTTAGAGCTTGGCCCTCTAAGAGGATTTTCAAACTGAAATGCCTTATTTCTTTGGTTTGCCACTGAATAGAGAAAGAGCATATTGGATTGTGTCATTCAGTCTGTGCTACTGCTTCTTTGCATCTTTAGACCCAAATATTCCTTTTGATATTATAACACAACACTTTGTCCTGAAAGGAGAGCAGATGAGCTTCCATGTTTAGGCTGGCAACTCCAAGGCAGCAGTGGTCACAGTGAAGGCTTCATATAGCTGAAGATGAAGGGCACTAGCACTCCAAATCTGACTATTTGTCATTTTAGTGAACCAAAGCTGCTGAATGGTACCGGACAGTTTTTTTCTGACAATAGAGAGAATTTGAAATTAGGTCCCCTATTATCAAAGTAAAAAAAGTCCCCTACTATTAAAGTGCCATAGTAACACAATGCATGAAAAGTCACCCTGCCAATCCATGATTGTCATAGATATTTTGTCGGAGTTAAATGGGTTGGTTTGGTTTGGTTTGGTTTCTTTTTGGTGCCAGAAGGCTTCTTGGTTTTCTCTTTCTGTAGCCAGAGTAAGCTAAAGCAAACCATGTGTTCTGGTAGACACAGAATTTATGGTTTTTTGTTTGCTGGCATTGTTCTAATGCTGGGGCCTGGGAAGCTGTGGTCTGGGTTGTTTGGCACCTGAGAACTGAGGTGTTAGACACATACCTGAGAAGAAAGTACAAAGGCAAACTAAATCATGAGCACCCTCTCTCTGAATTGCAAAAATAAGAGCAGTGACCACTTCTTTAGTTGGTATGAATTGGGCTCTGAATGTATAGTGTCCTGTGCCCTATACAAAAAAAGATGATGGGACTTAGAATGTGTATGTTTTCCTGAGGCATGGTGTGGATAGGTGCTTCTAATTTAAACCTCAGGAGACACAAATTGGTCTCCACATACCTGATTGCAAGAAGAAAACACTTCTATGAGCTATCGGACATCTGGCCTTCCTTATTCTACTTTATATTTTTGTTCAAGACAGAAAATCAGCCAGGTATCACACAAATCATAACAGCAAGGACATTGCTTTGAGGACCTGAAATTAACATTACTTCCACAGAGGCAATAGTCATGGTGAACCAATCAGTGAGAAACAGAAATCATTCTCTGAAATGAAAGTTGTCTTTTTATTTCACTGTTCATATAATTTATTTTTTTTAATGCAAGCACTGTCATTCCACTATTCAAAGTACAAATTAGCGTTTGATCTAGATGGATTATTTCAGAAAACAAATGCATCAAACTCTTATACTTGGTATATTTAGATTAATTAGATCCTTCTTATTTTAGAGAAAGAACTTTGGGCTAACAAATGCAGTAAAGCCTATTGATTAAATGAGCTCACATATCACATATACATGTGGTTGATAAAAGCCACTTAGTATTTCCTGAGTAGAAAAGAGAATTCAGCATTTTCATGTGGTTTCTATTATGGTCTTCATTAAACATTCATGTCATTTTCTTCCTTTTCCCTTACTTTACCATTACAGCCATTAATTGCCCAGAGTTAAGTTGTTTAAGTGCTATAAGATATGCCAAGTGAATTGTTGGCTCCTGAGGTATTGGTTTTCTGTCTAGCTATCTGGTATTTTCGCAGTCCCTTGAAACTCCAAATTGAATCATCTCCACAGCAGCAGAAAGGTAATTGAAACATTAGGTACAGCTCAGTCTCCAAGAGAATGAACAAACAAAAGATAGGCAAGCTTACTGTGGTATTCTACAAAGGTGGGTACATTCCATATTAGGGGGAAAAAATCTTTACTATTAGAATCAAAAAACTACTGCAGTGAAAATTGATAACATTGTTGGAGTAGTACAAATGGAAATTGTATTTTCCCCATTAATTGCATAAACATGGTGTTATAAAATAGTTCAAGTAGCCTGGCAGGTAGACAGACACAGCTTGTGAGAACTTTGAAATCCACAGCTCAGGATCATTCCTGATTTGGGGAAATCTCGAAATGTCAATCCTCACCTTATTCCATATTATTATTCCATATTACACCCACAATTATTATTCCATAAAACACCCACATGTATTTCAGTAAGTGCTTAGCCTGTGCAAAGCACTTGTAGATCTTCCAGAAGTATAGTGCCCACCCCCACCCCCCGCCAAAGGACAAGGTAGATTTGCCAACACACATTGGGAAAAGAGGACAAGAGGTGATTCATGCACAAGTCATCTTGAGGCACTGCAAGAAGTAGGGCTGCTGCTGCTATTTAGGAGGACCATGAAGTGAGAGAGAGTAGACTTTTTGTGGTAGACCTAGACAAAATAAGCCCTGAGCTCCCTTTTTCATGGACTTGGAAATAGAAGAATAAGGTGGTGTTAGGCAGTGGAGGCTCAGACACGACAAGAAGGCAAACGGAGAATGACAAGGGTCTCAAATGTAGCTCCAGGAAGAAGGAGTGAGATGGTAATTAGGGAGGCAGCCAAGGGAGCGGATGTGTGGAGGTGATTGCTTTTGGCAAAAGCCAACAGACAAGAAGGGGAAGCTGAGCACAGGAGAAACCAAAACCAGGATATGTTGGTCACTTGAAGGAAGACTTAATGAGATTGTCTTTGAGAGACAGCACTAAAAAAGAGTTTGATTTCCAGAGATACTAGGTGCCTGCTGACTTCTTCAAAAGGTGAAAACCTAAATCCACCTGTTTCCTCTGCCTGAGTGTATGATATAGTCCCAAAACTAGTTTTTCAGGATGACTTTTAGTCTCCTCTCCAGCTTCTTCTGCAGCTCTCTTAGCTCAGTAGAGGCTGTGCAACAGCTGCAGATAACAGAGGTGTTTCAGCTTACAGGTCTTTTTCAGCCAGTGACTGCCACCTGGGGTTGTCCAGGTGACACGGAGCAGTAATAAGGCTACCTGTTTGGTGTGACATGGAAGGTTAGTTGAAGCAAGCAGAACAGCCTCTTGGCATAGAATTGTCATGAGCTCCTCACAGGAGCTCCCATTTCATGGGGACCTCACTGCTGAATGGGAAAACATTTTTGCATTTGCTTTCTGCTTGGAGACCATTTTGCCTTTGTTGCAGGATGCCTTTTGTGTCAGAGGGACTACATTTGTATGTACTTCCTGAACACTTCAGGAGACATGGCCTCAGTTATCCACACAAAGGCTATGAGCAGTCATGAGTGTCTTCTGGGACCAGCCTAGTGGCTGGGTCCTGGCCTCAACTCACTTTGGGGAATAACAGACAAATGGCAGATATATTATCTCTTCAGACAGATGTTTTGTGATTGAGTCTGTCACTTTGCAACTTTATATTTCTAAATTAATCCCCACACTGTACCTCAGCAATTCATGAATAGAGGTTTCCTCTCTGTCTCTCCAGTGATTTTAGGTCTATGCAATGTGCATTTGTAGAATGCTCCCAGTCTTCTAAGACTTATGTTTCACTGTCCTCCCTTCTGCTTTAAAGAACTTCTGCACTTGCAAATTACGTGTGCCTCAGTAGCATATTACAAAATAGAGCCCGTGAAGAAAATCTGCCCTCAATTACACTTTAGGACAGCCTTTTCCTCTCTCACATTTTGAGGACGTTATCAGCTTTGCAACTACTCTTCTGCCCACAAAAAACCCAGGATATCCTTTGGTAGAGTGATTGTGATGCTGGAAAGAGGAGAATAATTTCATTACATCTCTGTCACAGTCTTGGTGTTTTATAGGAAATATATTGTCCTGAACTACAGGCTTTATTGCACTGAAATGTTTCTAAGATCCTCCCACTTATTAACTGTAAAGTCACCTTTTTCATGCAGAAAAAGGAGCAAAAATATTTTTCATTCATTGAAGCTACTGTTCTCTTTCTGTTCCAGTTTATCTCTAGTTAATTAAAATTGTGTTAACCATAATCACTCCTTGGGAAATAAAGGGCTTGACTGACTTAGCTCTCTCATCTTCCATGTAGAAATTCCTTCTGTTTAAGGGGCAGGATCCTCTTCAGGTGATCACTTTCCACCAGTTTTACTCAGGCATGAGTCAGCTGTTTCACAAAGACAGCAGGGGCCTTTTCAGCAGCTTCAAACAGCTGCTGGATCAGCTGCTGCCTGAGAGTGCTTGCTGAATAGGAGGGAGCAGGAAGTCTCTTGCTGCTTGTGCTGTCTGAAACTTGACAAAGCTAAATTTTACAATTTACTCCCTCTCTGCCTTGAACACACTTTTCATAGAAAGCTACATTGGGTACCTCCTGTTCACTGTGCACAAGGTATGTTTTACTCAGCTTGCCTCTACACCAAAAGTGCTCTTCTGCAGCCACACAACAGAGAAAGCCAAGTGGGAGATAGGTGTGAGAGATGCAGTCAGGTGTGGATGCAGAGAGAAGTGACCAGGCTGTTCCCAGAGTCCTGTAAGGAACAGAGTGCCCAGGCATCATCCCTCTCCCTGCAGTTTGCTGACTTCTTTATCAGGTGTGTTGTGCAAGCAGCATTTCACAGAACATCTCTGCTTGTGGTCAGAGATTTCTGACATCCCTAGTCTGTCATCATTAAAGGTTACAACCTACCTTTTTAATGAAGGTTTTTTTCCTTCAGTTATAAATATTCAGCAATGACTAAATACTTAAGAATCACTTTTTATTCTTACAAAACTCCATCTTTGCATTTCCTATGAATAAATTAATGCATGTGGGAACTACAGGGATCTTGTGCCAGGAGATCTCTATCACCATGTTCTGCTGAAATACAGAATCGAGCTGAACATTGTCATGTACATAAATTAGTTTCACGTGCAAAAATTGGCAGATGTAACAAATTATTTCTTGAAAAATGCAGCCTAATAAAGCATAGACAACCCCACTGGAATAAGCAGGATCTCTCAAAGCATGTAGCATTTTGACTGTGTGTCTTGGAGCTATCATAATGTAAGTGGAGTAAACATTTGGCCAGCACAGAAAATGGGCATATCTCCCAGTTATGAACCCTGCTGTGGTTTCTGCATTCACTCGGCAAGGGCTGTGGGATTGGTTTCCATAGGAACCATGGGAAAATGAAGAAAAAAGCACTTACCTGAAACCCAATTGCATAATATTACCACTGCAAGACTGTAGTGAGGCACTGGGTACAGACCACTGGCACTGATCGGACCCTTTGAGGTGTGAGGTACTCCTGCCATTTCCACAGGAGAGCAAGGCACATGGGACCTGCACCCTGGGCTCTGAGGTGGCTGGGCTCCGAAGCCTCTGATGGAAGATGGAGTTGCAGCAGTTAACACCTCGAATTACAGAGCCTCTTCAAACATGAAGCCTTCACACAACCCCCTCAGAAGCCTCATGATTTTCAAAGCAGTGTTTGGATGATGGGAGAACTGAGCACCTCCACCGTATTTCCTCTGGAAGGGTATGCAAAATGCAGAGGTGTGCAGTCCAAGACCATAATCCCAAGTGGGATTGGCTGCTTCATCTTTGTACTTTTAGTTCCTTGTACTTCTCAGAAAGGCGACTGCATCTGCCCCTCTTCATTTTCCTCTGCTTTGCTACAGCAGCTGAAGGGGAAATGCTCAGTTTGTTCTCTCTCTGGGCATAGGGTCACAAAAACAAGTCTCTGCCTTCTTTAGCTTTAGTTCCAAAGGCAGACTGCCAGTGGTCACAGCCTGGTGTGGAGAGCACACCCTGATGTACATAATTTAATGGAGCATATGAGGTTCATAAAGCCTGGTCCACAACAGGAAACCATCAGCTAGCATTCCCCACTTAGACCTCCACTGTTTCTGACTTTGAAGTCTCATGGAAACTTTGCTCAGCCTGCACTCTATACTGTAAGATGGCAATAAGCAACTCCTTGCCCCTTTTAAGAGAAAAAATATATTTGGCAGTAAAACTTCTGTTCAAAATTAGCAAATTTCTTCTGCATAGCACTATCACAGAAGTGCTGGTCCAGCGGCTTCTTGTGGCTTTCAAAACAGGGCAGTGTACTGTATCTAAAGGCAATACCAGCATTATGGTGACCAGAGAGAAGAGAAAATTTGCTGTGTCCAAAGGTTTCAGAAAGGGATGAATGCCTTATGGAATGCATACAGTAGTCAGGACAAAGACATATGTGTAAGGCACAGGTAATCAGTTCCTCGTAAATACAAATGTAGAAGAATGGCAAGTTAAATTACTTGCTCTGTTGAGAAATTGCAGTATTTTTCAGGGCTGATACCGAATCCATCGCAAACTATCTTGGAAGCCTGTTTATGAATAAGAATTTCTGGAATTTGTTTGCTCACCTGGACTTCTCTGCATGTGATGTAAACTGGGGAGTTTACAACAAACTTGGCATTTATTATGCAGATTAGTCTGAAAAAGCAGATGAGAATTGTCGTCCTCTTAGTCTTTGAGCATCAGAAAAATAAAACTGTTTTAAATTCCTGACACTACTTTTTAAGATCAAGAGTCACTCATAATTTTTTTTCCATCCTATTTCAGTGGAATGTTGTTCTCTGAAGGATATTAAGACAGTGGTGATGACTTACTGTTGAAAACAAAATGATAGTGCTTGCTGTCATACCAGTCAAAGAAGCAGATGACTAGGAGAGCTACTTTGCTTAGACTAGAAAGTAACTAGGTTTGGTTTTACTGAGTGCCATGTTTCTTTTGGTCCAACAAAAACCTCTAAATGTGCCCTGGAACCTAAAAATGGTCCTGATAAAATCATGGGATATCTGTCTATGTCTTCTGCAAGTGCCAGAAGATTGGGTTGCACTATATCTGAGAACACTATTCATGTAATCCAGAAATGAGAGAAATCCTTGGTCTCTCTTCTTTATTTCTCCGCTAGTTTGTTGTACTTGACGATACCATATTAACAGTTCTGAAGTTGTAAATGACTATTTATGGAGGAAGGCAAGTGTTCAATGGCTTGAGACAAATTGGTTTGAGGAGCTATTTCTAGGAGCTATGCTAGAAACCATACTCATTGATCCTGGTACCCCTATAAATTGTAGGTAGTCCTTGCATTTCATCTGGCTGCTGACAGTGATATTGCAGGATTTGGCTTGTTCACTTGCCCTTCTGCTTCCACACTCTGCCTACATAAAGATCTCTGTGGGAAAAGAGTGTTTTGGGTATGGGAGAGCTTGGACTGAACACTGAAGCTGCAGGAACTTCCAGCCTGATGATTAGCAAATGCAGTCCTGATATCCAAGTGTCTGCTTCAGCCTCTCTGCCTGCTCATGTGTCCCAACATCCCTGTTTTGCATAGATAGAAAGGCACCTTTCCTTGCATCCTATACGTTGCTCCAGCAGAATCTGTGTGACTGTTCCTGGATGAATGCCTAGATCTGGAGCTCATCATTATGTGATGAGCCAATTCTTCCTGGCATGTAGCCTGATGCCTAAGTATTTGGTTTCCTAGTATTTGGTTTCCTTGGGATCCTAGGCAGCAGAGATTTCTCAAGGGGAAAAACCTACAAAAGCACTTGTCTGCAGCAGGCGATGAATGTTTCAGGAAATTTAGTGTATCTGACTATGCATTGCAGCACCTTTTGTTGTACTTTGGAGCTGGTTTTGAGATGGGAGAAAATGGATTTTGCATGTAACACATTTTTGCATATTACTTATAACTCACATTGAAACACACACATAAGGCAACAGCACACATCTATAGTAGTAGCAGCCTTTGATTGACACAGAGAGTCACAGGAAGGATGTATCACTCAGAAGCCAAAAGATGAAATAGAAATCACTCTGGTGAAATGGCAAAGAGTAGGGATATAGTCATACCAAAAATATTGTTTAAGAAATGGAAATCTAGTTCTTGTAATGCTAACGGAGAGGAAACTAATATTCTGCTTGTGTCTTACGTGCCAGAGTGAAAGCACAATAAAAGGAAATTTCAAGAGCAAATAGCCAAGGATACCAAGGGCAATAATAAATTATTTGCTGTATATCAGAAATATGAAGTTTGCAAGACAGTGTATGAACTAGACCACTAGATTGTGAAATGGACAGGCCCATTGCACAGATGCTAAATAGTGTTTTTGTCTTGGCCTTAAAGGCAAAAGTGATTGGAAAAGAAGGACTCTCAGTTTATTTTCTGTTACAGCTATAGCTGGTAAGCATGAACTATGGAGACAAAGGCCTCAAAAACCCTCAAGACATTCCTTAGTAATAAGGTACTCAAATTAAGGCAGAATTTATGTACACACAAAAGAAAGAAAGAAAAAAAAAAGGGGTAACTATCTGCAGCCAACTTATAGCTGTAGCAGTGGCAGGTGTTGGAAGAGACCAGAATTGTACAATGTCAGCAGGCAAGATGGAGGGACCAGACCTCAATGAAAGCTTCAAGATGAAGATGACCCTATGGGATTTGCACTCAAATTTTCAGACTGTTTGCTACTCTGTTCCTGACTTGTCTGAGACAGATAATTTTTTCCCTCTTTCTCCAAAATGCACTGTCCACAGGGAAAACTACTTTTTTTTTTTCCTTCTCTGGCTGGGCAGGCACAATGGTTTTGACTAACTCAGAACTCAGCAGTATATTCAAGTTGCTTCTGTTGTTTCTTTCATTGTGCACTGCCAGTTTGCAATGCCCTTCCCTGAACTGAAATTTAACTACAATTGTGTGGCCAAATAGTCATTTTCACTAAGGGCTTTCTGATGTTCTTCATAAGGCTTTCCATGCATCACTAATCTAAATCATGGTGTATCATCAGGGAATCTGTCACCTAAGTAGTCCCTTCCCTCTTCTAGGTCATTGCAAAGCAGGCTGAGGCACAGTGGTCCAATGCTTCTCCTGACAGCACCCTGCTTTATTGCTGAAAAATGGCTGGTCTTGTATGCTGTTCATTTCCTACCTATTAACCATATTTTAATCTATGACAAGACCTATGCACTTCACTTCCATTTGTCTAACAGCCCTGGTAAAAGCCTTCAGAAATCCTGAGCAAATATCAGTTCTGATGTAATGAGGTTGTTTATCTCAAAGCCTTCTTTTGGGGTCCAGTCACTTATCTTGCTGAAGCCACAGAAAAAAAAAGGGTGAAGGTAGGGAAGGTGGCAAACATGGCAGACATGGAAGGAAAGGAATATTGCCTTCTATGAGATTCTAAGACTGTAAGGCAACCTTGTCTTCTCCCCATGATAGTGATAAGATAAATAAAATAGAAGTACAGAGTGAAACCACAGATATCAGGAGCATCAGTAAGACCTGCCCAAACAGTCCATTGTGTTGAATTTACTTGTCCAGAAGGGCTCAGTTCTGCATCCCTGTTGTCTCATATGGGGAAGGTGTCCATGACTGCCTCCCTGGGTGCCCAACCACCCATCTCCCAAGGCTGAGCTCACTTGTGTAGGGGTTTGGAGCAGTAGTCATCAGCTGAGGGCTTATCTGCAGGGCCAAAGCTGTGGTTTTCCCTGTTTCAGGCAACAACACCTCTTCTGCTTTGCACTGCCTCTCCAGAGAGCTTGCATGGCCCAGGAAATGGTTCAACCAAGTAACTATGTCTACACAGCAAGCTGGCATTCACTTTGAAAAGGCTAGTTTCGTCTTACTGACATAAAGATGTCCTTTGGAGTCCCTCTTTGCAAAACTCCTCTCCTCTGCCTGCTGGTAGGGACTGGATCATTAAAATTTCACATTCTGGGCCCCAGGATTCTTTACTCTACTCTCTTCTGTGCTTTTCAGTCCTTAACAAGCAAGTAACCAGCTTTCTCCTTACAGACAACTTTCTACATCTTGTTAAATAGCACACTCAGTAATGTGCTGTCACTGAGGTGAACTCATTAGCCCATTCACTGTGGACAGTGGAAGCAGTCTGGCAGGCATGGCTGGATAGACTGAGATGGTTGCAGGGTTCCTCACAGAGTTCCCTTGGGCCTCATTTGTGGCTGTGGGAGTCCAAGCAGCTTCAGCTCATGTAAAGCAGGCAAGCTGACTCCTCATATACTTCCCCCGTGGTTCAAAGCAGGATCTTCTTACAGATAGAACTCCACATACATGCCATACCAAACAAATGGGTGAATGATGTTCTCCTTTCCTCTTTGCCCCATCAGACCATGAAGAGCTGAATTCTCCATGGAGATGCAATGGGCTGATATGGTTTTTCGTATGCGTGCATTGCCTCAGTTGCCTTGGCAGAGGATACTGTGGATGGCAACTTGAGGGCTCAGTTTGGTGATGTGACCTCAGTCTGCACTCAGACCACCATCATTGTTGGTGGTGCAGAAACCAAGCTCTGGTTTCTGTGTATTTTCAGCTGCTTACTTTTCTTTGATAATTCCTCTCTGTCTAAACTGTGATACCTGCATGAAATGAAGGTCTTTCTCTGTGTGTGTGTGTAGGCTTGTAAATAGAAAGTAGACAATTAGGTAGAAGATCAGTTTTACATCATATTGTTGCACAAGGTGTGATGTTCAGTGCACGAAGATTTGTAGGTAGAGTTCGTAGCTGATGACTTGCACTGATTCTAATGATAAAAAACCCCAACATTTTGGTGAAAAAAAAAATTAAAAACCCAGGGAGATTAAAAGTAAAGGCAAATTCAACTAAATACTAAAAAATATTTAAGGAAAGGTTGTGTCTGTGAGATATCTGTTGTCCAAAGTGCCTGGGTGCATCTCTGTGATGGGGCCCAATGCTATTCAAACACATATATCAGAAGACAACTCGCCATCCAGCACATGGGATTTGTGGCAAAGAATAGCCATGGCCCCACATACACCCATTACTGGGGAAGCTGGGGCTGGGGTCTGCATAAAGGCATATGGCAGGTCTTCCCCTGGTGCTCTGCTAAGTGATCTGATCCCAGTTAGCTCCTTCTGCCCAGAGCTGATCTGGACCCTGGCAGAAGACTAGATCAATTCCAGACACTGCATTTTCTGACCCAACAAACTGATTATTGAAAAGAGAACTTCAAATGTAGTTGCGATTTTGTCAAGCATCAGGTATTTGTCTTTCTTTGTAGTCTGTTGTGAAATTTGGCTCATTGCTGTTTGTGTTCTGATTTTGTTTTCTAGAGCTGTACTCTGTATGGTTCTAAGTGTTAACCAAATACACTTTAGAATGCAATTTGGCTTCCCCTAAAGAAAAAGCACAGGAGCTGGAAGAGGTTTTTGCATAATGCTGGGTCATACTAGGCAACTTCTCAGCACTTTGTACATTTAGCAGATTCTGAATCCTGCTTCTTGTGGAAGAAAGTAGTAACCCTCACAGGTACTAAATGTTCCTGTGATTGAAGACAAAGAATTACCAGTGGGTTGCACAATTCATCTCTATCCTTGCTGCTGAATATATGAGACAAAAAATAAAGTGCTTCAAAATCATATATCATATCCCAACAAAAAATACAAAAAAATCAATACTAAAATAGTACATTCTGGGCAAAGTTCCCCTAAAAGAGTAGGACAGCAGTTTCTATTTTTAATTTGATTGTCTGTTTTAACTTTTCTTTCTGTAGTACAGGAAACAGCTGCACTTTGCTATAAGAAGGAAAACTCAATCAAATAAAACAGAGGAGAAAAGTATCTTATCTTTACTAAACACATCCTAAAGGTTCTTTACTAACACATAACTATGTTAACAGTTTCTTGTCACCACAACTGCTGACGCAAGGGTCATTGGACTTATTCTAACTCAGAACACATTCTGAGAAGATATGGAGTGAGGTGACATCAACCTGGACATTCTGCTCCCGATGTTGCAGACTCTGGAGTACAAATCAGATCTTGACTCTATTTTGCCAAAGTTGCTCACTTTGATACCCATGCTTTTGCTCTATTGGATGTGTAGAGGGCACTGTAACAATGTCCTACCTGCAAAAACTGGACCAAACATCAGTGAATTCATGAAAACGGTGTAAATACCAAGACAGATAGAATCTCCTGCAGATTGTCTTTAGAACAGGTTTCCAAGGAAACTGAGGTGTGTCTCTGTCCCAGACCTACATTCCTGACAGGATTAACTTGGTAGGCTGAGGAAACATCACCCCTACTTTTCTGTGAGCAACCTTTTTGTCAGCCTCAGTGGCTCTAAACCACGTTTCCAGCACACAGACCTGTACAATGCTCAGCTTTTTGTAAGATGGGCTCTTTACAACTCCATTGCTTCCCGGACATCTGAGGCAGACTGTTCTTTGGTCTGCTCCTTTTTAAGGCCTATCATGATGGTCTGAGCTGTGCATTTGGCTCCATTATTAATTTTCACCTCAGTGGCTGCCCACCTGTAGCTGTGAGCTATATCCATACATCCAGCTGTTGCTGTTTGTACCTGGGAAGCTGCATTTTCTTGAGATTGGACCTTGCTGTGTTTCAGTATCCCTCCACTTTCTGTAAGGCCTTTGACTTGGGCCCAGTTCTCCATGACCAGATGATTCTATGATCCCAATACTATAGACAAAACAAAAAAGATGAAAGAAATAAAGAGTAGAGAGGGAATGTGTTGGTTTTGGCAAAGATCCTTTATCAGGTGATGATCCAGCATTCCTCAGGGGTGCCCCCTTCTTCCTTGCTGGCCGCAATCATCAGGTGGTTGGCTCCATGCACTCTGGGAATTACAGACAGGTACAGGTTAGAGTACAGGGGGCAGAGCTCTTCATTTCAGTATACTTAATTACCAGCACCTCCTGCAGTGAGACATGCTGACTATGGCTTGTGCAGGTTTCTTTCTGTGGACTTTTGTGCATTGAGCTATGGGCTTGTGCCATGCAGCTGCCCCATCCTACTATATCCAAGTTCAGATATCAGTTCTGCAGCACCTGGGAAAAGTAAGTGCCCCAAAAATGTGAATTTGCCACCTTCTGATATGTCCCTATTTCATATTTCAGTTGAGCAGCTCAGTTCCTTGTCCTATCTTGCCACTTTCTCTGATCCAATTTAATGCAAACAGCCCTTTAGGCAATGTTATGGAAAACACCTAGTAAATGAGCTATACAATGAAAGAGTTAGCCATTACTAGCACTGGTTACAGCCTAGCAAAACACTCTAACTTTACAGCAAGAAGACATTTTAGTTTGTAAGAATTAGAATCAGATAGTTATCATAGTCCTGACAAGCAATTATAATGATGATCTTTGGTCTGGGTGGCACTGATTGTCTCCAGGTTCTGGCATGGATTTCAACCTCACTCAGTAAGTCAAAGAAGGGCAGGGAAAAAAAGTGCCTTTCATTGCCACCAGCAAATGTCTCGACTCTCCCAGAGCTGCATTGCTGAAAATATGTGAACCAGCCATCAATAAAGAAAATCTGATGGCTGAGATACTGCCTCTATCATGTTATATAACCAATGGCAGGACAAGCCAGATGAGCTGGGAATTTATCAGTTTGTACACAGATTATAATCAAGTGGAAGAAGCACTTTTGTTGTTTGATCTTTGAGGGTGAGTCCTACTTTTACAAAAAAGTAAAGGAATTCCTAGGAGAACGATAAATATAATGTAGGAAGACAGTATCTTGGCTTATGGAGAGTTATTTTGAGGCTTCTTTTTTTCCCCTTCCAGCCTGCAGTGTTATTTTGAGTAGCAGAATTCAAGATAAACAGTTTTTTGGAAACTTATAATGTGGAATTCTTTGTCCTCTAAAGACCTTAGAGGTCCAGCTAAAGACTTTAGACCCTTCATTTGCTTTCTCTTGCTCCAAATGAACTACAGTAAAAGTACATGGTAGATTGTTTCCCATTTGTTATTTGGCAGCCCCAGGTGGAGGGTGTACTCTGGTATGGCAGCAGTTCAGCTGGTTGAGACACCGGCTCAGGAGGACTCTGCTCCCATCAGCTGACAGAGGTCACAGCTCCACTCCCTGGAGATCCCCAGCACTGTGTTACATGACAAGTATAACAGAAAAAATACGCACTTACCTCATGCTTTTCCTGCTTGCAAAGCAAGCTGTATTTAAAGCAAAGGAAAACAAAAGTGGCGAACATGGACATGTATATTCAATTTTCATTTTAATTTTGGAACTTGGCTCACATTGAGAAAACTGGTATTGCTGTCAGGAAGACCCTGAATCATCTGATGGTCCCCTTAGTAGTGATGTTTTCTCTTGGACTGAGCAGAAGAGGACCCATCCCAGATGATGTGTCTCCTCCAGGAAGGATTTAACTAGTGAAAAGGAAGGAGGTATATGTATGACATGGCTCCTTAGGTCTGGGTCTGAAAACTAAGAAAAGAATTAATATGGGGGAAGGCCAAGTAGATATACCTCCTTGGAAGAATACACACACAGTCTAAACCTGTTAGGCATATGTGACCCTCAATGGTATTCCTTAAAACAGAACAGCAGTCAAGACGAGCATTTGTTGTCAAATTTTGTCAAATTCTGCCAGCAAGTTATACCTCAGTCATGCTGATTTGCTAATAAAAACTAGATGAATTTAACTACTAATACTACAAAACTAATCCCTTATCCAAAAAATGGAACTTTCCTTATGTGCTCCCCGCATAATCACCAACCATACCTATTTTGGAGGAGGAGTTGTTATACCACCAATGACTGCAGCATAATCACACAGGGGAGACATGACAGTGTGACTGCCGGTCTCAAATAAGGGCCACTGCCATTAAAAAATGCCAGCAGAACTTTCAAATCTGTACAGTCTTCAGATACTTCTGCTAATTTTCTTTCAGTTTCAAGGAGCATTAGACCACATCATCTTCCTTTGGTGGTGGTGGAAGGACTGTAGGTGGCTGAAGACCTGCACTTCTCTTCATCAGTCTTTTAAGCAGAAAAGATTGCTAACATTGTAGGACTATGGCATCTTGCTCAGCATATCCTCAGCTCCTGCAGGCAGCACTGCTGAGCTCAGCAGGATGGCCTGTGTGACCAGGTATAGCAGAAAAGAGAAGAAATGGATCTCAGAGTGTCCCCAGAGTAAGGCTTGTCTGAAGAGCCTTGCACTGTGTGCCATACTGCCCATCTGCAGACAAGCCTGTTCCAGAGCAGCAACCCTACCACCCTTTAAGGCATTAGAATGTTGCTACAATGCGAATTCTCTATGTATTACTTCTGGAAAATATCTCCTTTTCTTGATAGCCTTTCACCCATTTGGAAGCATTCAAACTCCTGTTTTGTTTTGTCCTGTTTTGTTTTGCTTTGCTTTCCTTTCTTCGTGTGACACTGTGAGCAAGAAAGAGGTTTATAAAAACTTGAGCGTAAGACGCATTTTGTATGCTGCATTCATACCTTAAAGGGATTTAACTTGCATATGAGAACCAGATCCTTGCTGTAGCTGAGCATTTTGCACAAGGTCATTGCAAAAGGAATTGCTTCTTTTGTTTCTTAGCAAATGTATGCTGCTCTCCTCAAATAAAATGTTCAAGAGAAAGGCATAGCAATTCTGTATTTAGACAGTATACAAATAATACAGTCATGATACATTGTACTTCTCTGCTCCCTGCTCATAAGTGACTTAATTTTTGAAAAGAACTACAAAAGATAAATAGGTGAGGAATTTTTTCTCAGCACCACCACAGTGAGGCCATTTTCCTTTTTCCCCTCTTCTTTGGTCTATAACTGGATCAGTTATACAATGTAACTTGAATTATCTGAATACAAAATTCATTTCAGATTCTCATGACTCAGATAAACATGCAACTTCTGAGTATGCAAGTGCTACAAGAAAAACTCAGATACTCTTAGAATGGAGGGAAAAGGGTTTTGCCTTGTTTGCTAGGATTTGCTTGTTTGTTTTGGTTTTGTTTGGTTGGTTGTTTTTGTTTTTCTGGAAGCATTACTATTGCTGTTGATGCTGTCATCATCTTCATCATCATCATCATCATCATTATCATCAGATTCCTCATCAGCCTGGGAGCTGGAGTTAGCCAGGGTTTGGATAACAAAGGATTTCAAGTACACAGTGACTGGGAGACCATATTTTTATAGTAGGGGGTACAGCACTCTGCCTCACCTGCCCCTGCTGTAACAGCTCTAAAGAAATTGTCCACTGTGTTTAAAGGGTAACTGCCTTACATAAAAGATTTTTTTAAAATGAAACTGTTACTGACTCTTCAGCCAGAATTAGCTGTGTCAGTAAAAAGTGCAAGAAGTTTTGTGCCTGGAAAACAGTTGTGCTTTTACCTGTGTTCACCCATGCAGCTGTGGTTGCACCCAAAGCATCCAGCACCAGCAAGATGCAAAACTTACTCTGCCCTGTTGTCTCTAAGAAAGCCCTTCTGAAAGAATGCACTTTAGGGTCAGAGGATACAATGGCAGGTTATTCCAATATTTCTGAGGACATTAAACACATACAGTTGATACTTCTGTGTTCACTGATGCTTATTTCATGAAATGAGACACAGAGTCGAGGTACTCTGGAGAGGCTTCTTATGATTATGTAGGAGTATCAGAGGCAGAAATTTCAAAGCTCTGTACCAGTCAGTGTGCGTAAGAAGCCTGGGAGACCTCCTGCTTGGCAACACTGTCCTTAAATGGCAGGGATGTTGCAGGCAAATGCTGTTACCTTTATCAGAAAAAGCCCAGGCAAGTATAGATGCAGTTTTCAACTTAGGAGATACTACTTGCTTTATGCTTTTTTTGTCCATAGAGCTATTATTGCCTCTATGACTTAAAAGAAGTCCTTGCTTTGAAAAGTGTGGATGGAGGTGTTATATCGTTTTTGATTCTCTTTTCTGCAAGGCTCTTTTATTCTCACTTTAGTGTCTCAACCTTGTCCTAGTGTAACTTCTACAGAGATGGATATGTTATGCTTACTGTCTAAAGAATTATTTGGCTCTTGGATGAATTATCCGAGATTATGAGGAAATTTCCTGTTGTTTTGCATTAATTTGCTTACAGTTGGCTTTGCAATATCCTTTAAAAACCACCCATCTGCATGCACTTAATCTTGATCTTGTAATATGTAATATGTAATGAACTTGAATGAATGACAAACAACAATTTTCCTCCACCACAAAAAAGGGAAATAAAATTGAGGGTCCTGATTTAACTAACTTTTGTAACTCAAGACTTCAAAATCTTATACAACCATTTTTAAAGTATTTTTTAGTGCAAGAAGAGGTACTTATCACAAGTCAAGATATTTGGGAGGAAAACCTAGTGAATCTTTCGATGATTACAATGATGATGATGAAGCAGCATTATTATCATTCCAGTTCCACTAAAGTGACTAGGAAACATAACCAAATACCATTTCAGAATGTCACATACGTTGTACTTTAGTTTCACAGTAGAGCATTAGTGTAGGTCGGTCATTTGCAATGAGGAAGTCTTAGTAATTGCTTCTGAATACAGGATATTAGCGTACATTTGAGACTGTTGATTACATCTCACTGCAATGCAGGACAAACAGATATAAACATGAGCCTCCGGTACTTTGTAAGAAATGCATTAATGTAATATTAATATGAAATATATTAATGTGTTATCCCTCTCGTCTCCACCTGTTGAAGAAATGGATACCAGTGTTGTCCTTAAAATCAGTAATCACACCTTCCTTGTTTTATGTCAAGGTGAATGTTGCAGTCACACAGAACACATGATTTGAGGTCATAAACACTCACATTATAGGTAGATTGTAAATAATAAAAAAACCCCAAAGTCAAAGTCATACAGTTTACAGATAAAATCTGTTAATTTTTAGATAGCCTTTCAGATTCTGTAATGCTACAGCTTTTGCCAAGTGTGTTATGAAACTGTAAACTGTTTCTGCCTGTTGAGCTTCCCTCTGAATTACCTTGTGGCTATTTAGTACAGCAAGCATGTGCCATATTCTGCCAAAGATGATGTGAAGCTGGGGAAGCAAACACCAAACTGCTTTGTTCCCAGTCACAGGGCAGAGAAAAATAGCTATTTACTATCATTCATCTGAGTTATAGTTTCAAGCATTTTGTGATATATATGGTTACCTTCTTATTGTGAAGACAACTACACTGTTAATATTTAAAAATATTTACAGAAACAAAGCATGATCTTTCTTTACAGGAAAGAACTTCTTTAAGCACATAAAACATTCCTCCATTTCTTCCATGATAATACTTGTCTGGAATTTGTCACTTTAAAATCTGAACTGAAAGGAAGGAGCAGACAGCCAGCAAGGCACCTACTCCAGCATCAAGACCTAGATGTGTAACATCACCCCTCCTTCATTGTAACTGGGAATTGTCCTCAGCAAAGGTGCAGTGGGTCTGCTGTGGTGTTTAGTGTCATAGAGAGATAGAGTGAATGACAACTGGTAATGGATCTGAATGCCAGGGTTTATTTAAAAACCACAATGATTAGAGTTTTTACCCTTCTTGATATCTTACATAGACATTATTTGCTCTTTGGCATTGCATTTGTGAGGTCCTGGCCACTCTCCCTGAAGTGAGGTTTTTACTAGTGCAGGATACTTGGGCAGGAAGCGTGTTGCTTTGTGCTGTACCACTACACAGAACTACCTAACTTTGGCATCAGCAGTTGAGGACTGTGCCATTTAACTTCATTTTTCTCTGACTGTCTCTCTGATCACTGGAGTCCTCCACCACTCGCAGGATCCTTCCTCCAGCTAGGTGATTCACCTTCCACCTTTCTCATCCCCTGTTTTCTTTCCAATACCAACTCTTTAAGGGAGTATTTATCTTTTGGCAACAGGGTTTTTTTTCTGAAAACTCTAGCACTTGATTTTTGCAACTCAAGTTGTCTACCTGCAGAAACACAATGTATGATAAGCCTCTGAACTGGTGGTGCTGTCTGACGGCTCTCTGCTCATTGAGTGATTTGGAATGTTCCTCTTTTCTTTAGTACAGCTGCTGCCAAGTTTATCATCAGTCTGTCTTGATGGTAGGTAGTAAGTCTCAGGCTTCTGCCTGTGTGTTCAAAAGACCACTTAAAGTCTGTCTTGCACAGCCTTACACAATTATTTGCCACCTGTTTTACCATGCTACTGCCTGTTCACTTCTCACCACAATGCAGCACAACGTATGACACTCGAATACTGGGCCACCATCTCTTCAAATGGCTTGCTATTCCTGTGCATGTGAAAAGGTTCTGTGGACCTCTGCAACTACCAGCTATCAGCATGCAACTAGATTCCAGCATTATCTGGACACCTCTCTAGGTACCACAGCCTCATTGCAGGGCTCCTTGGAACCAAATGCTGCTTTGCCACTTGCCAAAAATCCTGCTTAGGTGGAATTGGAGCTTATACATGGAAGAGCAATGTAGCATAGCAAGTATGAGAGTAGCACAGTGACACATAACTCTGGCAGGTTTATGCTTTCTGTCATGAGACAACATGTGAAACAAGGTGGTACAATTTGTTTCCTCACACTGCCATGGTAATCATAACACTATTATCTGGAGAGACATTGTGGGGAGGAGTAGTGAGCAACAGCCAAGAAGTTCCTTGGAGCTGAACCAAAGCCAAGTGCCTTTTCATGCTGCAGCACTAGAGGACTGGATGGGCCCTGAGAAGTTGTCTGGATCATACCATGCATCAGGACAAATGTAGTTATATTTATACTGAAAAATGTGAGGATTCAAATCTATGTATAACGTGTTCTCAAGGACCCTACATTGATTCCATATTAAGAATATTTTTTCTATGGTCCAATAAAAGTTTTCCTGCTGAATTATTAAACCTGTGACTTTTTGTTCTACCCAGCAAAGATAATAACTCCTTTTTCTCTTTAACTTTGCAAATTACTCTTATGCTTTTTATGTGGCTTGCTGGTTGTTTCTGTTCCACTCTCTGCAGGGGTTTTCCAGTCTTCCATTTATGCTGTAGGAGTTGACATGAGTCACAGTGACATCCTGAAAATTTTACTGGTGTGAAGATTTTTAGTTGAATGGTTTTTCCAGGTAGGCATTTCTTTAGAAAACTATGCAAGAGATTAACTGTGCTATTTTCACAGAACTTACATTTTGGATAAATGTTAATATTAAGCTTGCATTGTCATTGTTCTTCAAAGCAATAAGTCTGTGCAATTCCTTTCAGATTTTTCAATTCCTCTATAAGAATTGCCAAATGTATCTTACTATAGCACAGTAATTCCCTGTAAAGACTCTGCTATTCCAGACAAAGGGCTTGGCTTTTCAGTAGGTGGAAACTGTTTTGCAGCAGGGTCTCCAATCCATTTGCTCCTGTGGTTGTTCTTTGTGCAAATGAAGTGCAGCTTTATCTTAGAGAGCTTGAAATTGAGCCTAAATATCCCACTTTAAGACAAGTATTAGGAAATTATGCTTCTGTAGGTCACCAAAGGTTTACAACTTTATGTTTCTAAGCATCAACTTCTGCATGGAGACAGCTCTGAAGATTAATTTCTTCAGATCCAGATTAACTAACTTCTCAATAGCTCCTTACAAAAAAAAGTATAGATAGTACCTGTTCAACAGTGGGTTTTCTTCTGCATTGCAGTTAAGTTTTGTCCCTGAGCCATTTCTTCTTATGAACCTCAGTTCAAATATTCAGTTTTCCAATTGGTCTGAAAATAATTAAAGGAAGAAAGCAAGTGTTGGATCTTTTTCTACTTCAGAAATTGGAATTACGCGTCAATGAAATAACACACAAGCTCACAGACCAATTTTCTACCATCCCTGAAAACTGAAACTAAGTTCTTAATGACTCTCAATCTTGGAAGCAATGAGGAAAGAACAAGGTATATCTCACATTTAACCAAAGCATTAAATTTCTATAATGACATGACATCTGTATAGCTCCATCAGTACTAGAACAACTGATTCTGATTTAGGAATTCTTGTTATTGTGCAAAATATGTTACTTGTTGCCGTGCTAAATAACACTTGATTCATCATTTGGCTATCTTAACTTCTAGGAAACAGATGAAAGGGAAAGTATTACTCTGCAACAGCAGCTCAAATATATTTTGGCTGCAGACTCTGATGGAGAATTCTAGTGCATTGGATATGTCATCTATCAAATAATTTGTCATGTGGTTGGTAATCATCTCAAGATTTGTTATCATTTTGAACGTGTGGCTCTTCCAGGCCCCTGAAGAGAATGTGTAGCTCTTCTCTATTTGGTTTGGACAATCTCAGCTAAGATAATTCGGGAAGGAGTGAAATCATTACTCATCAGTAGAAGGACATTCACTTCTTCTTAAGTTACTCTGTAATGATTAGATGAGAGCTGAGTGGGGTGGGGTGATCAATGGAGGAGTCTCTGCCTTCAAGGCAGAGGCAAGTGCATGGCAGGGACATATTTCCTATGTGTAGTGCTGAGCTGCTTTCACAGGGTGGATTTTCTTTCTCTCAGTACTTTGCTTTTATATATTCCTAATAGCAGCACTGTGACACAAAGGAGGACGAGTGTATCCACAAATAGATAATATCTGGGTCTTAGGCAGGACTATAGACAGTCTTTAGGCATTACACGCAGAGAAAAATATACAGTAGGCAAATGTTCTTGAAGTAGTAACAACCTCCTTAGCTAGTATTATGGGATGGATTGTTGTGTGTAATACAGAAGAGGCAGAATTGTCCTTTCTACTCAGTTTTAGCTGGATTATAATTTCAAGGTTTGGCTTCTGTACATAAAATCTTAGAATAATAGAATGGTTTAGGTTGGAAGGGGCCTTAAAGATCATTTCATTCCAACCTCCCTGCCATGGGCAGGGACACCTTCCACCAGACCAGGTTTCTCAAAGCCCCATCCAATGTGGCCTTGAACAGTTCCAGTGATGGACCATCCACAGCTTCTCTGGGTAACCAATTCAAATGCCTTACCATCCTTACAGCAAAGAATTTTAACCTCTTATATAATCTAAAAATGCTCTTTTAAAAAGTCCCTATCTGTCTTTGCTGTAGGCTCCCTTCAGGTACCTAAAGGCCACAGGTAGGTCACCTCAAAGCCTTCTCTCCTCTAGGCTGAACAATTCCAATTCTCTCAGACTTTCTTTATATGAAAGTGCTCCATCCCTCTGATCATCCTGGTGTCTCTCCTCTGAACTCACTCCAGCAGTTCCATGTCTTTCCTGTGTTGGGACCCCAGAGCTGGGTGCAGGGTTCCAGGTGGGGCCTCACCAGGGCAGAGCAGAGGGGCAG